>BRYB01003892.1:3155-16828 GCA_030267505.1 Tetraparma gracilis | reverse complement strand
CCCCCCCCCCCCCAGGCACCAACAACCTGGCCCGCCCGGTAGGGCAGCGGCACGACGGCTGCGTGGACTGCCCGCGCGGTCGGTACGGCCTCACGACGGACCTGACGACGGCGTTCTGTAGCTCGGACTGCCCCAAGGGCAGGTACAGAGACACGCCCGGAGGCCAGGGGCTGTTCGACTGCGAGTTCTGCCCCGAAGGCACCTACGGCGCCAGCGACGGCCTCACGGACAGGCACTGCTCAGGGGAGTGCACGGACAAGAACACGGCATCCTCCGGTTCCAACACGAACCACTACTACTCGGACGTGGTGGGGCTCACGAGGATCAGGGACTGCAAGACGTGCCCCGTGGGCTACCGTGGCTGGCAGTGCGACTGGGACCTGATCCCGCGGCTCGGCAACTTCGACTCCACCGACGGCCAGATCAACGAGGCCGCGCACCAGTACCTGAAGGAGGGAACGGACGGCGAGTGGTCGGCCGCGAAGAAATCGGGCGACTACGCGGGAGCGTGGCCGACGCACGGTGCCTACCCCGACAACGCCCCCATCTACCCGGGCAGGATCCCCTGGGACACCATCGGGCAGCAGAACAGCCTCGGACACGATCCGGCCGCTGCCGAGAGGGCCGGAAATAAGCTGGCGCCGGTCCCTTGAGCGAGGCGCATAAATTAGAGAGCAGGTATAAGGTTTCCAATACAATACACACATGCTACACTGACTACAACGGGATCGCGGGCACCAACGCACCGTTAGGACAAAGTCAGGCACCACTTTTCTCAATAAACCAATGTTACATTACCCCCCCCCTCCCCCCTCCCCACCCCCTCCCCGCCCCCTCCCCCGAACCACTGGTTTGTGCTGTGATGGGCGTACTTGAAGCAGAGAATGACGCCGAACAGAGTGAGCATTGACGTCAGAGTTTCTGCGAAGCGGCTCTTCTCCCGCAGCGAAGGGAGCGGGACGCGCAGGAAGGGAACCCCTAACCACCGGTCCAACCCGTACACGACCGCGCCGTCAGCAACGACCTCGCACGCGAAGAAGACAGCGAAGATGTAGAGTTGGTCGCTCCAGCTCCTGTCCGAGCCCACCACGGAGAACTGTCGGCTGAGCCAGCAGCTGAGCACGATACATCCTTTTTCGACGATGATTTCCTGCGTCCAGCGCGTTGCGAGCATGGCGAACGCGTCCTCGATCTCCTCCTTGGCGGTCCCTTTCAACGAGAACATCCTCTTCATGGCAAAGACAACGTAGACCTTCCCGGCGATCTCCGTGGCTATCGACACGAGAGCGCTCGAGATACACACTCGCACAGACTCACCCGTGTACATCAGGATGACGTTCCCGAACATGAGCATGGAGCCCGTGCAGAAAGTTACGGCTGGGACGACGTAGTGGAACTGCTCGTAGGTCATGGCGCCCTCTTTGATCTGCCTCATCATGCCGGAGAAGACCCATCCTAAGAACGCCTTGCGGACGAGAAAAGACAAGCCTGGGTACCCCAACCCGCACCATAAAATGTAGGCGGTCGGCTCGTCCTGGAATAGGACGGCAGGAATTGTTGTTCCCCACGCTGGGACTGCTCCAGAGGCCATGAGCATGAAGACCATTGGGAGAGCTTTCCCGCACCAGCGCAGGAATCCTCTGAGCCCAGGTTTGGAGTCGGCGGCGTAGCCCGAACAGATGGTCGCGTAGTACAGCGCGAAGCCGACGGCGATACCGAACTGTCCGAAGTCGATGCCGGTGGCAAGCACAGGGATTGGGAGGAGGACACCGACAGGGCCCTGGATGAGTGCAAGTTGCCGCATTCGTGGTTCCCGTCGGCGGAACAGGAAAATTGTGAGCAGCTGAGCGACAAACGAATATGTGCCGCACACCTGGGGCACGCCGATCGAGTGCTCCGCCTCGAGATGGTTCGCGAGCGTGAAGAAAAGATGGGTGATGAGGAAGGTTGGTGCCGCAACGGTCAGTGCGATCACGTTGGTGACGACGAGGTTCTGGATGAGAGAGTGAGGGCGTGTCAGCAGCGTCTCGGTGACGCGCTTGGTCGTGGCGCTCTCGGGAGTAGTCTCAGAGGTAATCGGCGGAGGTGTAGGAGTTGGTTGGGGCTGGACCACACTGGGGCGGTCGGAGATCGAAGTGAGGTCGTAGGACGAAGCTACGATATCAGCGCACTGTTCTGTAAATGAGTGGCGGCGGCTGGCGCCAGGCAAATCACTTGCCATCCGTAGCAGGTTGTTAGTGTTCAGAGGTTCAGAAGTTCCCCCCCCCCCCTCCCCCCTTCTTCTTGTCCCACACTTGTCGGCGTCGCTGGAACCCTAGCCCTCCCCGGCCGCCATGCTGCCCTTTTACTCTCCGCCCCCCCGGCTGCACTCCCCCTTGCCCTCCTCTGCGCGCGGCTCCAAGAAGCCGAGCCTCTCGTCCGTCCTGACCATGGCCGCTCTCCTCTTCCTCATAGTGTATGCCGGAGGCCTGTGCTACGTGGCGACCAACAGCCCTCACCCCCAGCGCGCACCGTCAACCCCCCCCCCCCCCTCCCTCCGCGGACCGCCCCCCCGCCCCCTCGCCCCCCCCCCCTCCCCCCCTGTTAGGGTCCCCTCCCCCCCCCCCCTGAACTCCGGTACTCCCTCCGGTACTCCCCGATATGTGTCGGGTACTCCCTCCGGTACTCCCCGATATGTCCCTTCCCAGCAGCTCTCCCTCCCCCCCCTCCCCCCCACCTCCCTGCCCCCCCCCCCCCCCACCTCTCTCCAGGACCCCTCCTTCTCCTCCGACCCGCACTGGTTCCGCAAGCACTCGGTGTTCTCGTCCTCCCCCTTCTCCTACTCCTCCTCCGTGACCCCCGCGGCGATGACCCCCGCCGTCGCCGCCTACCTGCGGGCCGAGTCCACCCCCACCCGCCCCGTGCTGCTGCTCGGCATGCACCGCTCCGGCACGTCCCTGCTCGGCGGGCTGCTCTCCAGCGCGCTGTCGCTGCCGGTCGGGCCGCCCTCTACGCTCATCGGGCCCGCCGCCGACAACAAGAAGGGCTTCTTCGAGAACGTGGACGTGGTGCTGCAGAACGACGACGTCATGCGCGTGCAGCGGAGGGACTACGGCAACGTGGAGGGGTTCAGCCCGGCGAGGGGCGCGGAGGACCTCATGAGCTTGCACGACCCGGCCCTCAACAAGGGGAGGGCACAACCCTACAACAAGTGGGACTTCAAGAAGGGCCGCCGCGCCCTCGCCCTGTACAAGACCCTCCCCGCCTTCCTCCAGAAGGACCCAAGGATGTGCATCACCGCGGCGTCCTGGTTCCCGTTCTTCCAGGTGCCGCCGGCGGTCGTCTTCACGTTCCGGCACCCGCTGGAGGTCGCCCAGAGCATGCACACCAGGGAGCCCAAGGTGAGCGGCGAGCACGCAGCGGGAGCGGCGAGCACGCAGCGGGGGGAGCGCTCTGGAGCAGCCGGGGAGAAAGAGGCGAAGAAGCGAGCGCGAAGAAGGGTGCGCCTTCCGCGGAAGCGGTCCGCGCGGAAGCGGGCGACCTTCGCGAGGCGGGTATGGGCGGCCGCATTGGGCCGCAGGAGGGGCTGTCGGGGGGGGGACCCCCCCGAACCCCCCCCCCCCGTCAGCTGGCGATGTTGCGCGTGTGATCTGTCGCGCGTGTGCTCTGTCGCGCGTGTGCTCTGTCGCGCATGCGCTCGGTTGCGCGTGTGCTCGGTCGCGCATGTGCTCGGTCGCACATGTGCTGGTCGCACATGTGTTTGTTGTGCCCCACTAACCCCCCCCCCCTCCCCCCCCGTCCCCCAGGCGTTCCCCATCGCGCGCGTGCTGCGCCTGTGGATCCAGTACAACAAGTCGGCGATCGAGGCGTCGCGGGGTCTGTGCACAGTGCGCACGACGGCGGAGAGGGTGTACGGCGACGCTCTTTACGAGGTGTCGAGGATCCGGGACGAGCTGGTCGCGGAGTGCGGGGTCGAGGGGAGCGCGATCAAGATCGAGCCGGTGGACGAGAAGTTCGTGGCGGAGTGGGTGGACAAGAAGCTGCTGCACGAGAAGGCGGGGGGCTCGGAGGTGCGAACTGCGGGGCTGAGGGGCTGCGAGTGGCCGGCTTGGAAGAGCACGGCGGATATCGACAAGCAGCGGCAGAACGACGAGCGCATGTACGAGATATCGATGCAGGTCTTTTGCGACCTGGAGAGTGGGCTCGCGTTCGAAGAGGGCTATGAGTGGCCCCAAAACGTTTAGAGCAAACACAACACATCACTATTGCGCCGTCGAAGTGCTTGAGCGCGGCCTCGATGAACTCGACGGCGCTCTGGTGCTCGTGGCCGGCCTGGAGAGTGGGCTCGCGTTCGAAGAGGGCTATGAATGAGTGGCCCCAAAATTTTTAGAGCAAACCTACAAGTGACGGATTAAAAGGACCCGCCGTCGAAGTGCTTGAGCGCGGCCTCGATGAAGTCGTCGACGCTCTCGTGCTCGCTGCAGAACTGCTCGAAGACGGCGGGGGTCAGCTTTCCGTGCTTCCTGAACAGCTCCGCCATTCCCTCCATCTGCTTCGCGGTGAGCTCCTGGTCTCCCAGCTGGAAGTAGTGCTTCACCATCTCCACTCCCTGGTCCAAGAGCAGGTACCCCAGGTAGATCTTCTTGTCGATGCGCCCGGGCCTGATGAGGGCGGGATCCAGCTTCTCCGGGTGGTTGGTGCTCATGATGATGATCCTGTCGGGCGTGTCGATGACGCCGTCGAGAACGTTGAGCAGGCCGGAGAGGTCCAACTTGTCCTTGGTGGTCGACATCTTCGGGCCTATGAGCCCTCCCGCATCGTCGGAGCTCCCCTCGCCCCCGAAGGCCTTGGCGATAGCGGCGAAGACCTGCGCGAGAGGCGTTAGTAGGGAGGGGGATGGGTTGAGCGCGCGCCAACTACTTTCTTCGCTTGCGCGAGCGGACAGGCAACCTCTTGCGACAACCCCCCCCTCCGAGCGCGCGCCAACAACTTTCTTCGCTTGCGCGAGCGGACAGGCAACCTCTTGCGACACCCCCCCCCTCCGAGCGCGCGCCAACAACTTTCTTCGCTTGCGCGAGCGGACAGGCCCTCTTGTGACAACCCCCCCCCTCCCCACCCCTTTTTTGCGCTCGCTTCGCTCACGCCCTCTTCCCGCGCTCGCATCACAAAATGCGCACCTCCTTGTCGTCGTCCTCGTCCTCGTCGTCCGTCACGGCCGTGCTCTCCACGCGGGTGACCTTCTCGGTCTTCTCAACCACCTGCGTGGAGCTGACTTCCCGGGAGAGGGACGGGGGGGCGACGCTGAAGTCCAGGGCCTTTCCGGTGAGCGCCGCGGGCGAGGGCGGCACAGAGCCGGCCGCCGGGTCCTCCGTGGTCTTGGTTGTGGTCGTCACGACCTTGGCCGCCTTGGGCGCCTTGCCCCTCGAGCGTTTGTGCACGATCTTGGACGCAGCATCCACATCCTCCATCACGAAGATGACGTCGGAGAACGACAGCTTCACCGGGATGTCCTCGCCCGCCACCGCGAACTTCTGGTCGAACATGAGGTCGATGAGCTCCTGGTTCGTCTTGATCTTGGACAACGAGATATTCACCTTCGGCACAAGCGCAGAAAAAGGGTGAGCATGGCAGAGGTGGGGTGGCAGCAGCAGCAGCAGCAGCAGCAGCAGCAGCGCGTTCTGCGCACGCACGATGGAGCGCTTCGTGTGGCTCGCGAGGGCCTTGATGAGGGACGTCTTGCCGGTCCCGGGCGGGCCGAACCTGGAAGGGCGGTTGGGTCTGGTTAGTGCTTCTGCGCGCACCCAGCATCGTTTCGGAAGGGCTGATCAATCGCGCCGCTCGCGCAAAGAAGACGCCTGCCTGCGGCAGAAGCGAGGCCCACGTCGGTTTGTCGGGGGGAGACCCCCCCCTGCGACAGGCCAGGTCGCACTGGTGCCGGCGAGGGTGGGTGGGGCACTCGCTCGCGCCTTCCGGGTTGGTCGCGCGCACTCACAGAAGCAGCCCCAATTTGTCGGGGTAGCCGGGGATGGACCACTTCCCCTTCTTCTCGAGGAAGTTGCCAAAGATCCTGAGCAGCTCTTTTTTCTCGGGGAAGAAGAGGCTTTCGAACGTCTTCTTGTCCGACAGCTTGTACCGCTTGTAGCTCCTGGCGCCCTCATTGCTCTCGTTCTCCTCGGAGGACGTGGGCGAGTCCTTCTGGACGAGCATGTACCTGGGGTTGGGGTTAGAGGGCGCGAGCGAAGCGAGCGCAAATATTTGTCCTTCTGCGGACGCGGCAAGTGCGCGAGCGTGGACGCGGGGAATCCGCGAGCAGCTGAGCGCGCCCCCCAGACTCACATGTAGCGGCTGTTGTCCTTGCACTTCTCCTCCATGGTCTGCGTGTACCACGAAAAGGCCTTGGAGATGAAGTCGTCGATCTTCTTGCCCCCGTCCGGATTCTCAGCCTGGAACATGAAGACCCGGTTCTTCTTCTCGATCTTCTTCTTCTCGCCGTCCTCCTCGTCCTCCCTGTAGACGGCCTCCTTGAACCTCACTTCTTTACCCTTCTCCTTCTCCACGTCCACCCACTCGTCCACCGGCGGCACCGTCATGGGGGCGTACGCCTTGAGCTGCTCGTGCGTGCTCCCGTACTCCATGTCCCAATTCTCGTTCCTCTGGCCCTTCTCCTTCGCGGCCATCAGCGCGATGTTCGCGTTCTTGTACTCGAAGGAGCCGCAGTGCTCGCCGATGTACATGGTGAGCGCCTTCTGCAGGATGTTGTTGCGCTGGTCACGCTCGCTAGCCGTCGTGCGGCCATATCCGGCCGACTGCTCGAACTCGATCTTGCGAGTAACCGTCTTCGACGAGTCCTTCTCGTAGAAGCGCTTCACGAACGCGTCGACCATGGGCTTCAGGTTGTTGTTCAGGAAGGCGAAGATCGCAGTGATGATGCCAGGGACGATCATGGCTGCGGCCATGTCCACAATGGGGTTTCCCTAGGGTTGGGTGCGGGAGGGGATGGGGGGGGTGAGGTCGGGGGGCGTGTAAGTAACGCCTCTTCGCTGCACTCGCATGCGTAACCCCTCCTTGGGGGAGAAACTGTCCAGGATCGACGTACCGTCCTGAGGGAGTTCATCATGCTGAAGGAAGCTGCCATGTTATCCATGCTGTCAATGCGCGCTTAGGGTGCTGTGCGCGCCACAGTAGTTGGTGAATCGGGTGGATCTGTTTAGTATGCCACCCAATCCCAGGCAGAGAAGAAGATCTTCGGGCACACGACCGATTTGAGGGGGGGGCAAGTCCCACAAGAGGGTCAACAACCTCCCCACAACCCAATAACCCACCAGGCACGCCACAAACACACACACACACGTACATATCCACCCCACCCGCACCCTCAATCCCAAACGTCGCTTCTACCGACCTCAACCGATGCGGACGTCCTCAGACGTCATCTCTCGTGTTCTTCACGACCCATCGATGGGAAGTCCCGACTCAATCATTGTGGGCTACTGGGACGGCATCGCGGGAAAGGTGTTGGAGAAGCCTTTGAGCAAGTTCAGCTGCTGGGGAGACATCGCCATGGCGTGTGAGTTTTTTTACCCAGCTCAACCGCCCCCGACCGGACCCCCCCTCACCCTCCAGCAGCTTTGCATGCGCTTGCCATCCCACAGCACCGCATCCGTTATTTCAAGCACGGCCCCTCCGAAACCATGCTCTGGCACAAGGCCGACAAGCTCGATCTCATCTTCGGCTCCACTCTTCCCTTCAAGAAGGTAACCATGAAGGAGCTTGACGAGATGAGGGGCGCCCCCCCCCCTCTCCCCTCCGCCCCCGCCCCCCCCCCCACTCCGCTCCAGGCGTTCCTGAGCGACCGGCAGATCACCGACTTTGACGAGATCCGAGCTGTCCTCACCGGGCCTGGATTCGGCTGCCGCGTCCGCTCCACCAACAACTTGTACTCGGTCATGTACGACGAGATGCGGGTTCCCCCCCACCCCCCAGCAAATAGCTTCTGACTCATCCGGCGCAGGTACGATTCGCAGTCGTCCTTCACGTCCCAGGCGCTGCTCTCGCAGCAGGACGCGGCCTCCCGCGCGCTGGACCACTGCAGGGGCGTGATCTACGAGAAGGTGCGCCCACCCCATCCCTTGCACGCATCAACTTCTCTCCACTTACCGGTCTATTGCGCTCGCTCGTGCAGGGCACCAACAAGCTCGTCTGCATGGCGTTCCACAAGTTCTGGGAGTCGTACGACGACCGCTCCGCCGCGTCGGTGCTGGACTGGAGCTCGGCCGTTGCCGCGGAGAAGGCCGACGGCATGCTCACGAAGCTGTACCGCTACAACGACCAGTGGCGGATAGCATCGAACGGCATGATCAACGCGGACAAGGCCACCCTCCGCTCCGCCGGCCCGAATGTGACCGTGGGCTCGCTCTTCCGTGACGCGGCGAACTGTTCCATCCCCGGCGGCTTCAGTGCGCTGCTTGCCTCCCTCGACCCCTCCCGCACGTACGCCTTCGAGCTGCTGCACCCCGCCCACCGCATCGTGTGCTACCAGCGGTCGCCGCGGCTCATTCACTTGTGCACGCGCGTCCAGTCCAGCGGGGAGGAGATCTACGACGACAACCTGACCCTCGTTCCCCGGCCCGCCGCCGTGTCCGTCGCGGGGGGCCTCGCCGCCCTCCAGGCCAGGGCGAGCTCCCTGTCGTCGCAGGGCGAAGGATTCGTGGTGCGGGACGGTCAGAATCGCCGCATCAAGGTGAAGGGAAGCGAGTACCTCCGTGCTCACCGTGAGGAGGACCGGCTGAACTCCAACGTCTGGTTCCACGTGTGCAGTGCGTACCTCCTCCCCGGCAAGCTCAGCTCTTCCATGAGCTGGCAGGCGCTGCTCCCCGCCGGCTTCGACAAGGCGGGATGCGCGGCCTTCCTCCGCGGCGCTCTCCGCACCGTCTGCGGCGAAGGTGTGTCGGAGACCGAGGGGAAGGCGGAGCTCGTTCGCTCCCTGGCCCGGCGCGAGGTGTTCGAGGCCATCGTGTACGGCGGCGTCGAGGAGATGCGCGGCGTCGAGAAGGTGCTCGCACCAGCCACTGCTGCTGTCCCCGATTCCCTTGCTGCCTGCCTCGACACCCATGACGTCGTCATCATGCGAGGCTTGCCTGGCGCCGGCAAGAGCACGCACATCGCGATGGTGAGAGCCGAACGGCCCGATCTCGTGTTCCGCGTCGCCTCCGCAGACGATTACTTCGTGGACCCGATCAGCGGCTCGTACAACTTCGACAGGGCCAATCTACCCGACGCGCACTCCCACTGCCGCTCGGTAGCGCGCGCTGCCGTCGCGGCCGGGCAGAAGGTAATCATCGACAACACGAACTCGACCGTGAAGGAGATGGCCCCGTACCTGGACCTCGCGGCCACGTTCAGACTAAAGGCGGTGGTGTTCGAGCTCGACTGCGACGGGCCGGAGGAGGCGGCTCTGATGGCCGGGCGTAACCAGCACGGCGTGCCCCTGAGCGGCGTCGAGAGGATGCTGAGCGGATGGGAGTCGGCACCGCAGGGTGTTCAGGTCGTGCGGGCGCGCCGTGTCGCAGCGGGGCTCGTCGAGGTGCTCAGGAAGCTGCACGAGAAATCGCAGCTCCTCTATGCCGCCGTCTTCCTGGACCCTGCCAGTAAGCGGAAGCTTGCGCAGATGAGGAGGCCGGAGCACCTCGAAATCCAGGACGGGGACCACGCAACCATCGCTTTCCACCGCAAGTTTCCAAACACGCCCTCGTTCTTCGCCCAGCTCGCCGGCGTGGTCGGGAAGAAGGTGCAGATGGAGGTCACACACTTGGCGGCGGACCACGGATTGGCCGCGGCGGCCGTCTCGTGCGCCGACTCTGGAGTCATGGGCGTGGCGGCCCTGGCCGGCCACGTGGTCGAGGCGGAGGAGGGAGGTGGAGGCTGCGCTGCGGCGCTTTGGCGTGGAGAAGGAGTTCTTCGACGGCGGCTGGCTGATGAAGCCGCGCAAGGGCATCAAGACAGCGGCCTGGAAGATGGAGGCGATCTCAGAGATGGTGCAGGGGGAGGGGGGGGAGGGGGGGGAAGTGTTTGTGTGGGACGACAAGGAGGAGAACAGGCGCGCGCTCCAGAACTCGTCGATCGAGCGCATGATCGTCATGGACGAGTTTAGCGCTCAGTGAATACAGCAACTCACGGAAAGGTTTTGTTGAAAGCGAACTGAACGATTATGTTAGTGGGTGCGGGGACTACCTCTGCACGACGCCGAGCAGGAACTCGATTTCCTTATACCGCGCACCCCTACTTGTGCCCCGCCTTCCACGCCCGCCGCTGGTACGCGCGCCTGAGTTTGCATCCCTCGGCTGGGAAGGATTGGTACGTCTTCTTGCTCGCGGCGTCGGCCTGGGACGCGCTGCGAGGGGCAGGCACCTACCCGGCGAGCGCACGCTCCCCCGTGGGCCTGCCAAGCTCCCCGCGCACGCACAGCGAGCATGCGGGGAGATCCCCCGCGAGCGAGCGCGAGCAAAACGAGCTCAAGAGAAGGAGGTTGTTGGCGCCCCGCGCTCGCGTCAGTTGTTGGCGCTCCGCTCGCGCAAGAGAAGTTCTGCTCGCATTGCAAACCCTCCATTCTTTACATCTTTCCTCCGCTTGTCTACTCCGGCGGCGCCGCCGGCGCCTCCGCGAGGGTGAGAACCCCGTGAGCGCCCGGCTCGTAGTAGCCTAGCCGGCCCTTGTTGCTGCTCATGTAGTAGCCAGCGCGGCCGTCATCCGTGCCACCGTAGGCCACGAGGCTCTCGTCATCCACCGCCGCCTTCTCCTTCTTTCGCCTGAGCGCGGCCTCCGTCTTCTTGTACTCATCGAACGTGATCTCCCCCCCCATCTGGATCCACGCGCCGGTGTCCTCGTGAACTACCCAGTAGTACACCATGTTGCTCGACGGGTTCAGGTAGAAGCCCGTCATGCCCTGCGGCGTGCCGCTCAGCGCCATCATGACGCCGGCCTTGCTCGTGAGCTCCAGCTTCATGTTGAACCACTTCTTGTACGAGGCCTTCTTCCTGTACAGGCCCTGGAGCACCCTCGCGCTCTTGTCGCGTGTAGCCGCGTCCTCTGCCGAGTACCTGCGAGCGGCGAACGTTAGTTTGGGGTCGGGGGGTTCGGGGGGGGCTTCGCTCGCGCTCGTACTCTGACTCCGGCTTGAAGGCGCCCCCGGCCGATCCCGCGCCCGACTCGAGGGTCGCGCTGTCCCCGCCCCCGAGCTCCGCGATCTCCTTCTTCATGGCCGTGATTTTGACCTCGAGCTTCTCTCTCCGCTCGGCCTCCTTCTCGAGGCTCGTCTCCAGGATGATGATGCGCTTCTGCGCGTGGTTCAGCACGCCCTCCGTCTCCCGGAGCTGCTCCTGCGCCTCGCTCACCGCCGCGTCGTTGGCGCTTTGCCCCCCCTCCTCCTTCGTGTCAAGCAGCTGCCTGGCCTTCTGGAGCTCCCACCCGAGCTCCCCGATC
This sequence comes from Tetraparma gracilis, assembly GCA_030267505.1. NCBI lineage: Eukaryota > Bolidophyceae > Parmales > Triparmaceae > Tetraparma > Tetraparma gracilis. The sequence continues at coordinate 5,371 of BRYB01003892.1, read as the reverse complement.
TCCTTGTCCTTGTCCGCGAGCCGCTGCGCGAGGCTCCCGGACTCCTCCGCGTTTGTGACCGACGCGTTGCTGAGCTTCGCTTCCAACTCGGAGATCCTGAGCTGCGACCTCGCCTCGATGTCCCGGCACCTGTGCTCCGCATCGTCAGCCCGGCGCTCCGCCGCCACCCTCGCGTTGTCCATGGCAGCGGACGCGTGCTTCTCCTCCACCGTCGACAGCATCTGAGGGTAGGGTAGGGTGGGGTGGAGGAGGGGGTTAGGGGGGGCGGGCGCAGCGAGTACGCGAGCGAAGCCAGCACGCGAGTGAAGCGAGCACGCGAGTGAAGCGAGTACGCGAGTGAAGCGAGTACGCGAGTGAAGCGAGCACGCGAGTGAAGCGAGCACGCGAGTGAAGCGAGCACGCGCAAGAGAAGAGAAGGAGGTTCTTGGCGTCGGTCGCTGGTGCCGCGAGCGTCGGTTTCTCGCATCGGTTGTTGCCGTCAAGTCGTTCGCGCGAGCGCTCCCCCGCTCCTCCCGCCCACTCCACTCGCGCAAGAGGCGTCGGTTGTCGGCGTATGTCTCGTTGGGCAGCTCTAGCTCTATTTTGGCGCTTGCGTCGCTCGCGCGGGGGGCTCACCTTAGCGAGCTCCAGGTCCTTGCTAGCCTGCACGAGCCGGGCCTCGTTCCGGGCCAGGTCGAGCTCAGCCTGGGACTTCTCCGCCATAGCGCCCGACAGCTGCGACTGCAGGCTAGCGTTGGCCTCCTCCACCCGATCCAGCTTGGTCTTAAGCAGGGCCATCTCCGCCTGCACCTCCTTGTTACCAGAAGACAACGAGCCCTCCTTCATCATCCGCAACGCCTCCCCGAACTCCTGGGCCGTGCCCACCGCGAGGTCCTGCAGCTTTCCCACCTTGCTCGCGTACTCCTTCAGCTGCTCCTGGCTCTCGTCGAACATGTTCTTGTAGCGCTCCTTCCTCTCGTAGATCTTCCGCACCTTCTTCAGGCCCTCGGCGTGGCGGGTCAGGTGGAACGCAGGGGAGCGGAGCGAGTCGAACACCAGCTGGTACTCCACGTAAGTGGAGGGGGACGACTCCTTCAGCAGCACCTTGATCTCGTCCACCTTCGTCATCATCAGGGCCAGGTACAGCATGGTGGACAGGAGCTGGGGGGGGGGGAGGGGGGGGNNNNGGGGGGGGAGAAGGAGGCCGAGTGAGCGAAGCGAGCACACAAGAAGGAGGTCGCGTGAGCGAAGCGAGCACAAAAGAAGGAGGTCGTGTGAGCGAAGCGAGCACAAAAGAAGAAGCGCGCCACCCCAACCTGTCTCGAAGCGAGCTCTGGGGGCCGCGTGCGAAGGGTTCTACGGGCGGGGGGGCGACCGCCACATGAACCTCGCCGGCACCAGTGCGAACTCGCCGGCCGCAGGGGGGGTTCGGGGGGTCTCCCACCGACAGCCCGAGATTCTGCCCGCTTCTGCCGCAGAAGAGCAGCAAGAGCAGCAGCGCCTTCTTCTTCAAGCGAGCCCACGAGAGACGGATAGCAGCAGCGCCAACTCCTTCGAGCGAGCCCACGAGAGACGGATAGTAGCAGCCCCTTCTTCTTCCTGCTCGCTTCGCTCGCGCCCCTCGATTCTGCCCGCTCCTGCCACAGAAGAGCAGCTGCAACGAGGCAGGGCCGAGAAAGCGTCGGTTGTTGGCGCTCGTGTCGGTTGTTGGCGCTCGCGTCGGTTGCTGAGGCTACCGTCGGTTTTTGGCGTCGGCGTCGGCTGTTGGCGTCGGCTGTTGGCGTCGGCTGTTGGCGCGCCCCTGCCGCTCGCTCTTCTTCGCGCTCGCCGCTTCGCTCGCGCGCGGGGGGCGGCGGTGGCTCACCTGCAGACCCCGGGACTCGTCCGCGATCGCGCTCTTGTTGTTCGTGTCGCGCTCCTTCCGGGCAGCGAGGGACAGCTGGTGCAGCTTGCGGCGGGTGGTGTCGAAGCGCTGCTGGAGGGTGAAGACGTCGGCGGGGGCCGGGGCGTTGGTGAAGAGGGCCGTGCCGGTGGAAAAGAGGGAGGACTGCTCCAGCACGGTGGAGGACTCGAGGTTCACGGAGGTGGCGCCGGGGGGGCCGGAGTACTCGGGGGACTCCGGCTTGGTCTTCCGGGGGGGGGATCCATTACTTGACACGATGGAGGGGAGCATGAGGTCGTTCATGACGGGGTAGGGGGTGGGGTGGGGGGGGGCTGGGGGGGGGCTGGGAACGGGT
>BRYB01003543.1:2868-19760 GCA_030267505.1 Tetraparma gracilis | reverse complement strand
GGAGTTAACACTATTTCCTCGACCTCTTTTCAATCGTAGCAGACCGAGTCGGGCCAACGGCGAGTAGTTGGGTAGGGTAGGGTGGAGGTGAGGTGAGGGGCAGATGGCAAGAGGGCAGAAGCCGCCTCGCGGTGCCCCATGCGGGCACCACGACGGGGGTTGGATGAGATTGAGCCATTTCTTGAGCACCAACGCGCGGCAGTAAGCAGCGATTTTCTGGTGCTCTGCGTTCGGCACTCGTATCTTACAGACCGGCGACGTTTTCTTTTAACGCGCCCATCAGGATATCCACAAGCTTCCAAGCCAAGTGAGCTCGAGATCTCGGTTCGCCGTCACCGCCGGCCCCCCCCCCTCCAACCCCATACCGAACACCGATGTCGCAGATGCTTGCCCGCCTCTCCCGTCGACCTGCTTCGAGAGCAGCCTCCCGCCGCTCGCTGACCTCGTCCCAAAACCCCTCCTTTCCTTCCCCCTCCCACCTCGTATATCTCAGCAAGATGTATGCGAAGGCTCCCATTTCGGGCCTGATCAACGACCACCGAAACTTCCAGTTTACTGCAGAGGGCGCTACCGAGATCAGATTCACGCCGCAGCATCAGCACTGCCACACGGCCGGCTCGCTGCACGGTTCAGGCTACTTCAAGCTCCTTGACGATGCCTCCTTCTTCGCAGCCCAAGCCCAGACAGAGGACAGTTTCCTCTTCACTGTGAGCTTCAACACGTACCTGGTGAGAGCCGTGGTGCCGGGCACCGAGCTGGTTGCCAGGGGAGTAGTGAAGTCCCGATCCCGATCCCTAACGATCGCGGAGGCCACGATTCACACTGCTGCCGATGGCAAGCTGGTGGCATCCGGCTCGGGCACATTCCACCCATCGCCGGTCAAGCTTGCAGACCTCAAATCGAAGCTCGACAAGATCGACTGAGTATCAATCGAGCTTACGTAAAGTTACGAAAGGGCATTCTCTGTTCAACTTCAACTACCACCCTCTGCTATTCTATCGCTAATAATATATTTACAATTCCCCAACAATCCCCCGCCCCCGCTCACTGCTCGAACTCGCTGTCCTCCTCGTCGCTGGAGTCCACCGCGTTCCTGTCGATGGCACCCTTGAAGAGCTTCCCGACGAAGGTCTGGTCCGCGTTGTGCTCGTACACCTTCTTGCTCTCCAGATCGACCAGGTACTGCGTACCATCGATGGTCTGCAGGTGCAGCTCCTCATCGCTGCTCTCCTCGTCGCTGCTCTCCTCCTCCCCCCCGCCCATGCTGCCCCTGACGTTCGCTTCCCCGCTGGGCGGCACGAGGCCGACCTTGTTAGCGGAGCTCGGGGGCGTGGCCACACTCTCGACGAGCTGCGTCTCGTCGTCGGCTGCCTCCGATTCCTCGTCGCTGCTGTCGTCCGCGCCGGTGTCGATGACTCCCCCGACCAGCTTCCCCACAAAGATCTGGTCATCGTCGTGGGTGTACACCTTGCTGGTCTTGCCCTTCTGGACCAGGTACTCGACGCCGTCGATCATGGTGACCTCGAGCGCAGTTCCCGTCGTCTCGACCGAGCCTTCCAAGTGCACGCCGCCCCCGACGGCCGACGTCTCCACCGAGCTTTCCACGCCGCTCCCGACGAGCTCGGCCGTGGCCGCCGGTGCGCTGCGGTGCCCCACGGTATGGGTCCTCGTCCGCGCGCCCATGCCCTTTGCCTTTTCCAGTTCCGCGGCCTGGTCCTCGCCCTCGTCATCGCTGCTGTCTACTGCGTCAAAGTCGAGGTGCCCGTCCTCCCCGAGCTTGCCCACGAACTCCTGCTCCGCGTCATGCCGGTACGCCTTGCCCGTGGTGGCGTCGATGAGCCACTCCTTTCCGTCGATGGGCACCACCTCGAGGTGCGTGGTGGCCACCGAGCCGGTGGCCAGGGACCCTCCATTGAGCGTGGCGTAGGATCCTCCGCCCAAGGAACCTTCGTCACCGACGAAAGTGTTGTCTTCCTTTTTCTCCTCCCCCCCCGCCCCCTCCTCCTCCTCCTCCTCCTCCTCCTCCTCCTCGTCCTCGCTATCATCCTCCTCCTCCGCGACCTCCTGCCCATCGGCCAAAGCTGCGATCGCAGCAGCGGCACTGGTGTGATTTACAGTGTGTGCCCGGGCCCTGTTCGAGGCGATGTCGTCCGCCTTGTCCCTCTCGGCCTCGTCCTCGGCCTCCTCAATGGCCTTCACGGCTTCCATGGCAGAAGAATGATGGATAGTGTGCACGCGTTCCCTGTTCCCGGCGATCTCCTCCGCCTTCTCCGTCTCATTTTCCAGCTCGTGCTCCTCGAAAGCCTTCAGGGCGTCCTGGGCGCTGGAATGGTTCACTGTGTGCGTTCTGGTCCTCCCGCCCATCTCCTCCGCCTTCTCCTGTTCTTTCTGAGCTTCCGCCTGCTCCATGGCCCTAATAGCATCGCCGGCTGCGCTGTGCCCCACGGTGTGAATCCGATCCCTCCCACCCTCCTCTGCTTTCTCCAGCTCCTTGACCTCCTCCATCTCCTCCATCTCTGCAAGAAGCTGCTCGCGCGATGAGTGTTAGCGCTCCTGCAGCCCTTCTTCGACGCTCGCTTCGCTCGCACGCCAGCTTCGCTCGCTCGCACGCCAGCTTCGCTCGCACGCCATCTTACCATGCCCACTCCCTTGTGGCCGACCGTGTGGTTCCTGGCCCTGCTCCTCTTACTCGCCTCCACCCTGGCGTTCTCCAGTTGCGCCTCTTCCCACTTCTCAAGAGCCCCCTTGAACACCGTCTCTACGAACTCCTTGCTCACCGCCGGAGCCTCCTCCATCCTCAAAGTCCGCGCGCCCTTCTTCCCGACCACCCCGTCGATCTTGCCCAGCACCAGCAGCCCCTTGCTCTCAAGGGCCTTGTCCTGGTCCAGGTCCCTCTTCCTGGCGGTCCAGCCCTCAACCGAAAGCAGCCCATCGCTCAGCGGGAATTGCATCTCGCACCGACTGGTCTTGACGAACTGCTCGTACGTGAACTCGTGCTCGTCCAACCTCGTGTGGTCCTCCACCGCCTCGCTCGAGTTCTTGAGATCGGCCGAGTACAGCCCGACCGTCATCCTGCTGCAGTCGTGGGAGTGCTTAGACACCTTGAGCAGCTTCTCGAAGTTCGGGCTCTCCGTGTCCACCACGATCTCGGTCCTTCCGAGCTCCATCTTCTCTTCCGTGTCCTGGTCGAACCCGAACAGAACAACGAAGAAGTTCCTCGTCGGGCCGCTCCAGCCCACCAAGCTCGACTCGTTGCTGTGCGAGAACTTCTCGCCCTTGAACCTGAGCACCATCCAGTTGTCCGCGTTCTCGCTCATGCCTCCCCTCGCCTTCATGTCCTCCTCCAGTCGCGCCGACCAAGCCTTCAGGTCCAGCGGGGCCATCTTCGTGTACCCCTGCTCGATCATGTTCTCGGCCTCGGCCCGGCGCTTCTCCTGGAGCTCGAAGAACAGCGACTTCCTCCTCGCAGCAGCGACCTTCTCCATCTCTTGCATCTGCAAGCTTGCCCCCTCGCTCATGCTCTTGCTCAGATCGCTCTTCTTCTTGGCGTCGTTGTTCAAGCTGGAGCAAACGGACTGCGTGTTCACCAAGGCCGTGTCCGTATTGCGCCTCTTCTTGTTCTCCTGCGCCTTGAACGTGGCCTCCATCTTCTCCGTGAACTCCTTCCTCAGCACCTCCTCCTTCGAGGCGATGGCGTCGTCCTGCACCGCCTCCTTCTCCAGGAGCTCCTTGTAGCTTTCCTCTCCCACCCCCAAGCTCTCCACCTGGTGCACCATGGACGCCAGGAGCATCCTGACGCTCCTCTCGTTGCTGCACGCGACCATGGTGGTGGCCTGCTCTCCCGAGAAGTCCAGCGCCTCCTCCACCTGGCTGTCGACCTGGGAGTTGTAGTCGTCCTTCAGCAACCCGACCCTCTCGCTCCCAAGCGTAGTCAGCGCGTCGTGGCACGTAACCAGGAACTGCATCTCGTCCTCGCTCGCCTTGTCGGACCTCACCAGCACAGACTCAAAGATCCTGTCGCTGCTCGCTGCACCCTCCTTGTTCGCATTCTTGCTCCACTCCAGCATCCTCTGCTTGCACTCCCCGAAGCTAGCCACCTCCGCCATGTGGTTCTCGACCACCTTGGCCTCGATCTTTGCAATCATCTCCTTCTCCTCCCGCTCAACAACCGCAAAGTTGTCGCTGAACAGCCCCTTGACAGCCGCGAGCGCTGCCTCCCCCGCGCTCGTGATCATCGTCTCCTGCATAGAGACGTACCGGCTCAGCGCGCCGGCAATCTCGGCGGCCGCCGAGTCGCACCTCGCCTTCTCCTCCACTCTGATGCCGTCCAGCTTATCGTCCAGCGACCGAATGAGCAGCGTGATCCTCTCCGGCAGCTTCTGGGCAATGCCGTTCACCTCCTCCTCGATCTTCGTCGTGCTCGCCGTCACGTCATCGAACAGCTTCGTCGCGGCGTCAGTAGCCCCCTGCATGATGAGGCCCGTGGAATCGTTGTTGAGCTTGGCCGAGACCGCAGAGAACCTGTCCTGGCCACCCATCTTGGCCGCCGCCTCAACGTCCTCCTTGGCCTTCGCAGAGACCTCAAGCTCCGCATTCGCCATGATCTTGTGGCTCTTCAGCTTGGCATCCTCCATCTCCTCGTCGATCTTGTTCAGCCTCTCCTTCGTGGCCTCCGAGACCTCAGCCAGCTGGAGCTCAACCTCCTCGAACACGCTCTTGGCGGCCTCGGAGAGCGCCTTCGCGAGCTTGACGTTGGCCGCCTCGGCACTCGTCTTGTACGCGATCTCTTGCTCAGCGAACTTGGCAGCGTTCTCAGCCGTCCTCGCCTTCACCGACTCCAGGGAGTCCGCCACCAGCTTCTCCGCCGCCTTGAACAGCGACTCTGAGTTCTGCTTGTAGGCGTGGTTCTCAAAGGTAGCGACCACGTCCTCCCCCAGCTTAGAGTGGAACTCCACGCTCTTCAGGAAGATCTTCTCCGTCTCCCTCAGCAGCTCTTCCAGCTCTCCGTTGAAGCTCCCAACGCACTCCTTTGCAGACTTCCTGAACTCCTTCACGAGCAGAATCTCAGTCTGAGCGTTCGCCCGCAGCTTGTCCAGGGTCGCCTCCTTGAAAGCCCCCAGCCTCGTTTGCTGCTTCTCGCACACGGTCGCGAGGGTCCCGACGTTCGTTGCCTGGTGCTCGTTGAACGCGTCGTGGTCCTTGATGAAGTTCTTGATTCGCTGCTGCTCGAAGCCGTTGGAGATCTTGAGCAACGTCGTCCTCAGGTGGTTCAGCGTCCTGAAGGTCTCGTCTTCCGCCAAGACCCTCGTCGCGTTCATCTTCGTAAACTCCCTGTTCAAGCGCCTCCTCATGAGCCCAACGACGTCAAGCGACTCCACGCTTTCGTTGTCCAGCGCCTGCACGTCGGAAGCGAATTCGGCATTCCTAACGCAGGTCGTCGCCGCGTCGTACCTCCTCAAGACGGCCGTGACAACCAAGGGCGCCGCCGCGCTCAGGCTCCTGAAGTCGACGAAGACCCGGTTCTTGAAGCCCAGGTGCCTCGAGTTCTGGTTCACCAGCCGGATCTCGTGCTCGTTGGGTTCCCTTAGGAACTGGCCGAGGGAGATAAGGGCGACAGAACTCGCGTGCGAAATGTGCTTATCGGGCTCATCGTTCCCGGACACCTCGTCGAAGGTCTGGAACAGCGCCTCGACGTCCCAGTTGTCGCCCAGGGCGAGCAAGTCGTGCAGGATGTTCGCGTCCATGACCCGCCGGGCGTGGTGCACGTGCTTCTGCCTCTTGGGCGTGTCGCCCTGCCCCTCGTAGTCGGCGAGGCAGTCGTCCAGCGACGTCGTCTTCGCAACCTCCGTAGTGAGGAACTCGATCTGCTTCTCCGCCAAGGGGGAGAGGCTCTTGAGGAACGTCGCCGACAGGACAGTGCCCACGGAGTGCATGATGGTGGCGGTCGTGCGAGCATCCGCAACCTCGAACGCGTACGATGGAGGGAAGACCTGGGACTCCGGCACGATCCTCGTGGTCGAGAGCGCGGCGTGCGAGATCACCGCGGTAGCGAAGGGCTTCGGGAGCAGGAAGGGAGGGGTGGTAGACAGGACGGCAGCGACCAGATCCACGGAAAGGTTCGTCTCAGGCAACTCGGGAGAGAGGTCGCGGTTCCGGGCGAGCTCCTTGGAGAAAGCGTCCTGCAGGAACGCCAGGAGGTAGGGGGGGGGGTTGTGGGCGTCCTGCGGGGAGAAAGAGGAAGGGGTGGCGACCTGGCCGGACGCGACGAAGCTCATCTTCGCGGCATGCTGCAGGGAGGGCATCCAGAGCGTGCGCAGAAGCTCCGGGGTGGCAGAGGTGCGGGTGGACATGTACGAAGCGAGGAGGAAGAACGTGTCGCCAGCGGACAGGGTGGCGGATGCCGCGGAGTACCTGCGAAGAGGGAGAGAGGGAGAGAGGGAGAGAGAGAGGGAGAGAGAGAGGGAGTTAGGCCAGTCTTGGCATTCGTCTAATGCACTCGCGCTGCACGCACTTGAGGGCTTGGTAGTAGCTGACGGGGGACAAAGCCAGGGCGCTCGACAGCGCTGCAGCGATGGTGGACAGCGTCAGGTTGACGAGTGTGTCGACCTCGTCCTCGATAGCCACCCCGACCGTGTACTGGAAGTCAGCCCAGGTCTGCTCCTCGGGGCCTCTGAGACCGGCCTCGAAACTGGCCACCACGTCATCCATGCTCGACTTGGTCGCCTGGATCTCTCCGATCTTATTCGTGAAGGCCTGGACGTTGAAGTACGGCAGCTGCATGTTGTGCAGGCTGGAACTCGAAGACCGCGTGGGGGAGTGGTGGGAGCTCCCGTGTGGGAGGGGGGGAGGGGGCGCCTCCGAGGCAGCGAGTGCCGCGGAGACTACGTGGGGGGGCAGGTCCTGGACAGCGTCGACTTTGAAGAGCTCGTCGAGGGGGATGACGAGGGGGGAAGAGGAGAGCGAACAGGACCTGCGCGAGAAAGTAGGGTGAGAGGGGGGGAAGAAGAGGCAAGAAACGATGCAGGGGCAGCCGCCGCTCGCGCACGTACTCGAGGAAGTTCTCTGCGACGGCCTCCGCCAAGGTGGCCAAGGCCACCTTCTCCGACACGTCGGAGGCCGGAGTCTGGCGCTCACGCTGAGCGAGGCACACAGAACTCTTCTTGGTGGCAGAGAGGGCCAGATTGATGGCCATGGCCTCCCCGCTCGACGACTCGTCCAAGATGCCGTCGACGAGCATCTTGTGCTGCACCTCGCGCGTGTTCCAGAACGAGATGGTCTCGTGGATGAGCGCGTCGTCGCCCCGGGCGCCGATCATGTTCCGCTGCTCGGCCGAGAAGGTGCCGATGCCGTCCTTCTGGGACCGCGCGAACTCGCGCTGCTGCTGCTCCATGCTCAGCCACAGGTCCGCGGTGCGCTCCTTGAGCGAACCGTGCTGCTCCGCCAGCGTCTTCTCCTCGTTCGCGAGCGTGTTGTCGAACTCGGCGCAGAACTTCTGCGACTCGTGGTCGATCGTCGCGAGCCGCTGGTGGAAGAAGGAGTCGACCCGCTCCAGGTTGGACTCGGAGGTAGAAGCGAAACGGGGATTGGAGCGCAGGGGGGAGTTGTAGGGAGGGGCGCTGAGAGCAGGGGCAGGAGGGATGGAAGGGATGTCGAGGGCGGGGTTGGGGGCGGCCGGGGAGGGAACGAAAGAGGGAAGGGGGCAAAGAGCATCGTAAGCATCGAAGGCCTCCTTTTCGGCTTGGACCTGGTCCATGAGCTCCTGGGTCGCGTCGTCCTTCCACACAGACTCGCCGGACGTCTCGTTGTAGAAGTATTGAGCGTTCTGATCCTCGTCGAAGTACCTGGGAGGAGAAGGGGAGGAGGAGGGGGGGAGGGGGGGGGGGGGGGATTAGAGGAGGGGGGAGAAGGAGGGGGGTGGAGAGGGGGCGGACGACGTACTCGATCCACTCCACGCACAGCTCTGCGTCGATGCTGCCGTCAGCGTTCACGGCGGCGACCTTGGCGGGGAGGAAGAGGGCGGTCTTGAGCCTGACCAATTCCTCTTTGACGTCATTCTCCGTCTCGCCGTCTTCGTAGGTGATGCCGTACAGTGATGCTGAAACTGTAGAGCTCAAGATCAGCCGCTGTTTGACTGTTGTGATTTCGCCCGAGAACCACTTGCTCTTCTTGTTCGCCTTGTACAAAGCCTCAACCTGGGTACCGACTTCGAGCGGGTGCTGTGCCTCCTTCGTATGGGCTTGAGCCGTGCAGCGCTGCCCAGCGGCGAGGGGGGGGGCAGGTTCGGGTTCAGGTTCGCCGCTCACCCGAATGTTCTGCCTCGGAACCCCCTTCTCAAGCTCTCCGTCGTCGTAATTCAAGTCGTACTTGTCCTCCCTGACTTTCGCAATCTTCGCCGAGTACCACCGGCTCCCGCCACGGTACTTTCCTTCGACTGCCTGTCCCTTCTTGAGAGGAGGGGCGGTCGAGCCGGGGAGCCTGAAGCGTGCGGGGGGGACGGACGTCATGAAGCGCGCAGCGGCGACGGCCTCGGCGGTCGCTTCGGCGATTGCTGCTGCTCCAGCCTCGGCGGCGGCCGCGGCATGCTCCTCCTCCCACTTCTTGACGGCAGCCTCGGCGGCGGCCTTTTCCCTCTCGTACCTGCGAGCGTGAGCAAACGGGTTTTGTGAGAAGAAATTATGAGTTTTTCTGTGCGCTCGCACGTACTCGTCGAGAGCCGCCTGGTCGGCGAGCACCGACTCGTGCACGCTGTTGCTGTGCTCGCGGACGGTGCTCTTGAGGATCTTGGTGGACTCGGAGAACATGCCCGCGAGGGGGAGGGGGAAGACCTCGCTCTCGTGGTGCTCCACAAAAGTCTGGAAGAGGGACTCGTGGATGAGCTCCTGCTGCACGTCCAGGATGTTCTGCTGCGCCATGATGACGGCCGTCGCCTGCATCTCCATCCAGTCCAGCGAGGACTTCAGGTCCTCGTCGATCGACTCGTACAGCTCCATGTTCTTGGCGTCCTGGGCCACGAGGCCCTCGTAGATCTTCTCCTGGAACTGCTCGTGGCTCTGGTGAACCATCGCGTACCTGCGCGAGGGGGGTTGGAGAGGGGTTAGGGAGGAAGGGGGGGGGGGGGGGGTCGAGCGAAGCAGCATGCGAGCGAAGCGAGCACAAACGAAGGAGGTCGCTTGAGCGCCAAGCGAGCGAAGTGAGCGCAAGAGAAGGAGGTTGTTTGGGCGCTTGCCCGCTACTGCCCGCTCCGCTCGCACAAGAAAAGGAGGTTGTTTGGGCGCTTGCCCACTACTCCTGCCCGCTCCGCTCGCACAAGAAAAGGAGGTTGTAAGGGCGCTTGCCCGCTACTCCTGCCCGCTCCGCTCATGTATGGGGGCCGCTGCCGCTAGCTCCTTCTTGCGCTCGCTTCGCACGCGCGGGCGGGGGAAGCTCACTTCTCGCAGGCCTTCTCGTAGGTCTTGGCCGCGATGTCATACTCGGCCTCCCGGAAACGCTCGGTCTCCGTCGAGAACAGCTCCGTCCGCCGCGCGTCCCGCTGGCGAGACTGCAGGAGCAGCTGGATCGCCTCGATGTAGTGAGCCTCGGCCGCCGCGGCCGAGGAGGACACGAAGTCAAAGAACCCAGCCATGGTCTCGTCGGCGAAGCTCTTGGCGCGCACCTTCTCGGCGTCCACAGCGGCGCTCTTCTCCTCAAGCCCGCTCTTCTTGAACGAGGAGAGGCTCTTCACGCGCGTCTTCTTGTCGTCGGACAGCTTGCGCAGGTCCTCCCTGTGGCTCGCCTCGAACATCCTGCGGCGCTGGTTGAACCTGTCCACGGAAGTTTTGATCTCCCAGAAAAGCGACACCCGATCAGAGGGGGAGTCGTTGGACGAGAGGAAGGAGCGGAGCTGCCTCGCAATCGTCTCGGACGCGCCCTTGGACAGCGCGAAGTTCACCCGGGAGAGGGTGCGCAGCTGCAAGTCCTGCTTTGCGTGAGCGTCGCTTAGCCGGTCGTACTCCGTCCGGAACTCGGCCTTGATGGTGGTGATCTCCTCGTCGGCGAGCTGGTCGGCCATGTCGGCGGCGGCCAAGATCTCGGAAGACAGTCGGGTTTCCTCGCTGGACGCGAAGAACTTGGCGCGGGCGGCCTCCCCGGCAGCGGACAGCCACAAGTACGAATCCTCCCGAGCCTCGTACTTGTCCGTCTTCTGCTGCGAGAGCTCGGCGGCAGCGGAGCGGCCCTGCTGCGATTTCATCGTCGCCAGACCCCTCGTGGCCATGGCGTCGACGGAGGACCGGCTCTCGTGCTCGAACTTGACCTCGCGCTCGAAGTTGTCGCGGTCGAGGGCGTCGAGCTCCTGCAGGTGAGCCGCGGCGCGGCGGCGGGACAGGGCGGCCTGCAGCTCGTCGTGGAAGCCGACGCGGTCCGACTCGGCGTCCATGACGAGCTTCGCCACGGACTGGGACGTCTCCTCGGCGAGCGCGACCCGCTCCTGCTCCTGCCGCGAGACCTCCGCCCGGCGGGCCGTGGATTCCGTAGCGAACTCCTTCTCCAGGCGCAGCTCCCGCCGCTTGTAGCCCTTCTGAAGGGCGGACTCCGTCTTCTGAAAGAGGGCGTGCCGGCACACCTCGACGTCCTCGAACGCGCGAGGGCACGACTGCGCCTGCCACGGCAGAGCAGCGCGCACCAGCCGGTACGTCTGCCCCACGAGCTCCGTGAGGAGCAGGTCCTCGGGGACAGAGCCGGCCTCGGCGGTCACGGTCTGCTCCTTCTTGAGCCGCATCCGGCCCAGCGACGCGGAGGACGCGGTGTTCTTCAGGGCCGCCGTGGAAAGGGACTGCGCGGTGCCGCGGTGGTACGTCACGGCTTTTGGGGTGGGCGGGTGCAAGGGACCGGGCGCAGTGGTCGGCCGAGTCGTCTCGTCGCCCTCGAAGAAGTGGCCCAGGGGCGGGGCTGGGGAGTTGTAGAAGCGGGACTGGGTTTGGGGTGGGGTGGGGTGGGGTGGGGTGGGGTGGGGTGGGGGGTGGGGTGGGGGAGGAGGGGAATGGGTGGAATGGGGGGAGGGTTAGCAAACAACAATAATCGGAAGCGGGGGGGGCAGCTGCGGGCCGTGGAGGCGGGCTCACCTGGAACTTGGAAACGGGCATCGGGCCGACTCCAGACGTAGCCGTCAGGGACGCCGAGTTGCGGCGCGACTGCTTGTTGCCCGCGGCGGCGCCGGAGCCGACCGGCATCGTGGACATGAGCTGCTCCTCGTCGGCGATGGGGAACGCCTCGCCGCCGCCGTACTCGGCAGCCGCCGCCGCGTCCGTGACGCCGAACCCCTCGGCCGTCGCGCCAGCCGGCGCGCTCGCGGAGCCGGACGTGGCGTTCCAGGCGCGCAGCGGGCTCACGAGGTCGCTCATGTCCCCGTTCTTGCGCTCCTCGAACGCGCGGAGCAGCGTCTCGGTGTCGCCGACGACCGACGCCACCAGGGAGGAGGGGTTGGTGTCCACGAGCGCCGGGTGGAGCACACCCAGGTCCGTCGGGTCGCGGTCCACGGGATCCATGCGCTGCAGCAAAGGCCTCAGCGGCAGGTCGGACTGCATCCACGACTGGATGGGGGCGCAGTGGGAGCACATCTTGGAGGTGAAGCAGCGGCACGTTACAGAGGGGGCGGGGGAGGGGGTCGAGGATATCGTCTGGGTAGCGGCCAGGGGGTGCTGGGGGGAGTGCGAGGACGCCGGGAGGGGCGCCGTCTGGGACATGAGCTTCTTCTTCGGGTTCCGCTTCTTGGAGGAGGAGGGGGGGGGAGGGGAGGAGGAGGTGCCAGAGGGGTGTGCCTTGGGCGACAGGGAGAGGGGGGCGAGGGACTTGGGGGGGGAGTTTACCGCCCCGTGGGACGTTTTGGGGCGCGGAGGCATGGCTCCGGGCCTCAAGGGGGAGGGGGACATGGGGGGGAGGGGACCCAAGGGTAAGAGAAGGGGGGGGTGGGCGCTGCGAAGCTTATCGATCCGGGCGGGGCGTAACGGCGCACCAGTTGGGTCAACGAGGTTTCAAGCGTGGGACTTGCGGGTCGCTAATCACCCAAACAGACTGAGGGGGGAGGGAAAGCGGGGGACGGCCGCCGGTACGCAGGTACCGCGGTCGGACGTGTCCAAGCGAAGCCGTTTCTATGGTTGAAGGAGGCCACCCAGGCTCATGGCAGCCTCCTGGGAGGTTCTCTCCGACACGCTGGAGCGAGTAGGTGTGCGCGAGAGAGATCGCCGCTGCGATCCCGGACGAGGGAACGCGGTAATGAGGGGACAAACTTTGGATCGTCGGCTTCAGCGTCGATTTGGGGGTTTGGGCGATTTTAAGGTTCCCCACCTCCCTAAGACATGGCGTCGTCCCCCCCCTCAGACCGGATGCCGGCGTTCGACAGGGCGCTCGCATCATTCTTGACCCGGTCGTTGGGCGACCCAACTTCCCTTGCAACGGCCCAGACAAACGATGCTGCTGCCTCGGTCCTTGGACAAAACCAAGTGGTGGATGAAGAGGGCGCCGAGATTCAAGTGGACGAGACAGAAGCCGACGACAGCGTGCTGTTCGAAGATGTGCTGGACGTGGACGTGGGGTCGAGCGTCGAGGCGGCTTCTGACGACGACGAGATTGACTTTGACTGGGACGAGCGCTTCCGGGTCTTCTTGTCGGCCCCATCGGGCAGCCCCCCGGTCGGGGACTTGGCCTCCTGGTTCAAGAATTTCAGAGGGCACGACGCCTCCATCCCCACTATGCCCGAAGCGCGACTGTTGAGAGCGTATGAATACTGCAACGGATACGGAGGGACGGACCGACTCCCTCCCTCTCCCTCCTCCCCTTCCCCTCCTCTCCGAGTCCTCCCCCCCGCACCTCTCTCATCACCTTCCACTTCCAAATTCCCTTGGCCCGTCTTTGAGATGGCCAACTTCCACCACGCCCAGCACCACGGCGTGGCGCCGGACCTCGCGTGCGTCGTCATTGTCGCGTGCGGCCTCCCGCAACTCACCACCCACGACAGCGCCTCTTCGTTGGTGACGGCCAGGGAGAAGATCTTGGCGTCGGCCACACAGAAGATCTTCAATCACATCTTCCCCGCCGCTGTTTCGATCACGGCTCCGGTCACGAAAACCATCCTTTTCCTCGAGATGCCGGACCCTTCCTCGGCGGCCACCGCCTGCCGGGAGCTGGACAACCTCCCCTCCCCCTTCGTCGAGGCCGCCTTCCGCGCGAGGCTGTTCCAGGAGTACGAGGAGCCCGGGACGCTCCTGTCCCCGTCCCCAGTCGCTGCCGAGTCCACGTCGTTCACTCCGGACGCGTCCGAGTCGGTGGAGCTTGACCTTCCGCCGTCACCAGCGGTGCATCCGCAGGCTTCGCCGCCCCCCTCCCCCCTCATCGACTTCGACCTCGCCATTTCCTCCGCCCTCGCTCCCCTCTCTTCTCCGAAGCTGCCGGCCTCCCTGTCGGACCGCCTGACCACGCTGGACAGGCACTTCGCGTCCGTCTTTGCCGTCACGTCGGCCTCCCTCGCCGCCATGCGTGCGGGGGTGATGCCGAACGGGGGGGGCGGGGAGGCTCCTGGCGGGGCCGACCTGTCCAAAGTGGAGACGGCCCTGGACAGGGAGATCGTGAGGCTGCGGTCGGGGTCGGCTGCCAAGCTCGACCTCGACATCACGAAGGTGTACGGCGACGTGCTCGGGGAGAGGAGAGGGGAGGGGGGGGTGTTTGCGGACGAGGGTACCTTGAGCATGGTGCTGGGGATGGTCAACAAGGGGGAGGACGGCGTCGACGTCGACGCTCTCATCGAGCCCGGTCGGGGCGAGGGGGGGGAAGAGGAGGAGGAGGAGGAGGAGGAGGAGGAGGAGGAGGAGGAGGAGGAGGAGGAGGAGGAGGAGGAGGGGGAGGACGAACGGCGAGCGAGGGACTCGAAGCTGTCCGTGAACGAGCTGCTGTTGAGACGGGAGGCAGAGCGGCACCTGTGGCGCCGGTCGCTCCAGTGCGAGCGGCTGAGGTGCGCGGCGGTGATTCGGAAACTGGGCAGCGTGAGCAGGGCCAGAAACAGGGCCGCGGGGGAGGCGGACCACTGGAAAAAAGAGCTCGCGGACAAGGGGAGGATGCTCGCCGCGGCCAGGCACAGAGTCGGACAACTCGAGCACGTGAGAGACTCCCTGTCGCGCCAGCAGGAGGCCCAGGAAGAGCGGCTGGGCTTGCAGCGGGAAGCCATCGCGCGGCTGGGCAGGTTCCAGAGGATGAGCGAGGCCAGCGAGGAGCGGGCGAGGAACCTGAACGAGCAGAGGGAGAGGCTCGTGGGCGAGCGGAACGACATGATCAGGAAGCTGGAGCAGAGCGAGGAGCGGATGAGGTCGCTGCAGAGGAGGAGGGAGAGGGGGGCGGGGAGGGGGGGGCAGGAAGGCGACGAGGACGAGGACGAGGACGAGGGGCTCGGGGAAGAGCGCAAGACGGACGGGGGGGGGGCGGAGGGCGCAGCAGAGAGGTTCTTGGACGCCGCGAGAGATCTTCAGGACGCCTTGCCGGAAGCGACTGAAGCCATCTTGAAGGAGCTCGAAGAGAGCGCGGGCGGCTGCCTGAGCCGGATCAGGATCAGGAGGGAAGAGCTGCTGAGGGAGGAGGCCGAGAACCGAAAGAAGCAGGTGGAGAGCAAACTGTGCTGCGTCTGCTTGGTCAACGAGAGGTCCACCTTGCTGTTGCCGTGCAGGCATCTGGTGCTGTGCGCAGGCTGCAGCAAGGACGAGCGGTTGAAGCAGTGCCCGGTCTGCAGGCAGGACATCGAGGACGTCATGGAGATCTACTCGTAAATCTAGTGTCAGCGGTACCGTTGTACGTGAAAAATTGGGGGGAGGGGGCGGGGGAAGAAAGAGGAAGGATGGCGAAATGCATGTCGCTCGAGCCGAGCAGGTTCGAAGGGACCCCTCCCATTTTTTACCTCCCTCATGGCGCCCCCCTTAAAAGGGCGAAGCGCCTCCATGCAGCAAAGCGGCAGGCCGTCTACGAGCGCCACCCCCCGCTCCAGCTCTGTGTCTTCTCCTCTCCATACCAAACCCCGAAACGCCCCCACTTCTTCCTCCTCTGCCTCGTCTTCCTCGTCCAAGCCGAATGCCACAGCCACAGCCCTGTACTCCCTCGTGCAGCGGCGCAGCAAAGACAAGAGCGAAAACGCGGCCCTCATGAGACAATTGCTGCAGCACATCCAGCAGCACAACAAGACGGCCAAGTCCCCGACCTACACCCCCCTCGTGGTGTTGATCGAGATGATGCGTCATAAGACAAAGGACTACGCGACTCAGCGCTTCGGGGTGTCGATTCTTCGCGAAGCTGTTGAGCTCGAGGGGCTCAAGCCGGCCCTGGTCAGGCTGGGCGCGGTGGAGCAGATTCTCGTCACGTTGCGCTTCTTCCTCACCAAATCGGATGTGGTGGAGCACTGCACAGCCATCCTCTACTTCCTGGCCTTCGAGATCGAGGGCGAGCTGCGCAAGAACCCGACCTCCGAACTGCTCCCGCACCTCGTGAACTTCTCTTGCAAGGCGATCGCAAAGCACAAGACGCTGCCGTCCGTGACGACTCCCTGCTGCAACCTCCTGTTCGCGCTCTCCATGGAGGACGATTACCTGCAGATCATCGCTGAGCACGCGAGGGCGGAGGTCTTCTCGGCCTGCTTCGGCAACCTCGACCCGGCCCTCCCGAAGGTGCAACCTTGACCCAAACCCGAACCACGCCTGCCCAACCACTAACTCTCTCCTTCCGCTCGCTTCGCTCGCCTCGTTCCGAAGGACGAGGACGACGTAGCCGACCTCGTCGGCCTGCTGTCGGCGCTCTTGGAGAACCAGGAGTGGCGCGCTCTGGTGTTGGGGGGAGGGGACGAGGCCGCTGAGTTTTTCTTGAAGGGCAAGCTCGAGGAGGTCGTCCGGTTGTGCCCGAACCAGGAGGTCGTGGAAAGCGCCACGGTGTGCATCGACGAGATGTGCGAGTTCCTGCTCGCGTCGAAGACGAGGGTGGGTGGTGGCGGCGGCGGCGGCGGCGGCGGCGGCGGCGGCGGTAACGTCGGCGCCAGCACAGCGAGCGAGAGCGACGCGCAGACAGAGCAACTGCTGCAGCAGCGCCTCGAGATCGTGTCTGAGGAGAATGCCAAGCTGCAGGAGCAGGTGCAGGTCAGCGAGTTTCTGTTCCAGGAGCAGAGCGGCGTGGTGGACATGTACAGGGAGCAGTCGGACATGTCGCAGGAGGACCTGGACGCGTACAAGCTGCGGCACGCGAGGGAGCTCGCAAGGGAGAGGGGGAGAGAGGAACTCCAGGTGGAGCATCAATTCCACCGGGTGGAGGGGCGGGGCGCCGACAAGCTCGTGGCGGTGAGCCCCACCGAGTCCACGCGGATCGCCACGAGGATTGTGCGGAGCTACATGGTCTCGAGGATGGAGGGCGGGGGGGGCGACGAGGCCGAGCGGGACCGAATCGGCTACCTCTCGAGGGACGCGGCCATGGCATTCGAGGTGAGCTTCATGAGCATCAACGACCACGGGGTTGGGATCGGAAGCGTCACGAAGAGCAGGTGCGTAAAAGCGAAGCGAGTGCCAACACAGAACGGACGCTAACCCTGCGCCAGGTTCAGGAGGTTTCTGCAGAGCGTCGGGCTGTGCCCGCACCTGGCCCAGGCCGACCTAATGGTTGCGAACTTCAGCGGGGCCAAGGGCATCGTGGACTTCCGAGTGTTCTCGGAGGTCGTCATGCAGCTGAGTGCGGACAAGTTCGAAGGAGTGAAGGGCAAGGCGAAGGGGAAGAAGGGGGCGGGGGAGGCCGCGTCGGGAGAGGTGGTCGTCAGGAGGATGGTTGCGTTCCTGAACGCGACCAGCGCGAGGAAGAAGGGGAAGGGGGTTGGGGGGGGGAAGGGGGGGAAGGGGGATGAGGGG
>BRYB01003492.1:0-12209 GCA_030267505.1 Tetraparma gracilis | reverse complement strand
GGGGCGGGGGGCGTGTGTTTTTGGATTGGCTTTGTTGTTCTACTACCGCGAGAGGCTCGGGGTCGTTTTTTCGCTCAGCCGCGGCTGCGCTAGCTTGGGGTTTTGGGGTTTGGTTCCAACGTTCGGCGGGGCTGTCTACGCGTTTACGCGGGGGGGCGGCGGCCGAGCGGCGCCGCGCGCGAAACTCGACGACGACGCGCGCCATGTCCGGGGGGAGCTCGGCGAGGCGGAACGCGAGGGGGGTCGGGGACGAAGGATGTCCGAAGGCTGCCCCTCCTCGCTGCGGGCGCGGAGCGCGCCTCGCGTAGATGGCGTGGCGCGCGGCCCGCGCGCTCGTCCTTGGACTTCCTCTGCAGGTAGGCGAGGACGGCGGCGGGGTCGGCGCGCCCCTGGGAGAGCGAGGGGGGGAGCAGCGAGGTGCAGCCCGGCGAAGGCATGGCCACCCCAGGGGGTGCTGCCGATGGACGTCACGTGTGAGAGGTCGCAGTCGACGGTGGTCATGCCGGTGCAGTTGCGGAAGCACTGCGCGGGGATCACCGTCATGGAGGCAGGCCACCCCTTCATCGACTGCAGCAAGGTGCAATTCATGAAGCAGTTCTCGCCCATCTCCTCGCGGCCCAAGCCCTCGATGGTGCGCAGGTCCTTGCACCAGGCGAAGGCGCAGACGCCGATCTTCCTCACGTTCTCCATCCCCTGCAGGGTGATTATGCCAGACCTCACGAACGCCGAGCTGCCGACGGTCGTCACCGCCGAGCCCTTGAGGAAGCTGAGGTATTTGAGGCCCTTGCAGCCGTAGAACGCCAGCCTATAGAATCCCCGTGAGCCCGACGGTGATGGTCACGTCGGTGACCCCCGTGTCCTCCTGTTCAAACTCTCCCTCCCACGCTGTGTACACATGATGGCCTTCGACATCTCTGACGTGCAGGGAGGGCGGGAAGCCGAGGGTGTCGACGCAGTCAAGTTGGAGGCGAGCTGCGGCACTCAGAGGTGGGTAGGCGGTGCGAGGTAGCGTGCACGCAGGGACGAGGTCTGGCGTGCCTAGAGCAGATGGTGTGGAATGGCCGAAGGAGGAGGAAGCGAGGGGGGAGGGGGGTGAGACACTCGGGGCGCCAGCACTTCACTCAGACACCCGTCCGCGACCTCCCCCCCCCCCTACCCCCTTCCCAGCCCCCCTCGCCCCCCCCTCCTGCCCTCCCCATTCCCAACGTCCCACTCCCCCCCGCCAACTTTCAACTCGGCAAAACCAACACGAGTTCGCCACGACGTCCCCGAAATTCCCGATGCTTCCCCTCCACATCCTCCTGCTCCTGCTCCTCCTCCCCCTCCCCGCCTCCCCCTCCCCGCCTCCCCCCCCCTGCCCTCCCCCGCACCCTCCGCACTCTCTGCACCCGCTGCCCTCTCCTCCTGTGCAGGCTGTGTCCCCCTCGCTGTACCTGCACTCTCCCTCCTCCGCAGTGGTGAATGGGCAGGAGTGGCTGCTGCCTGGCCGCGCGGCTGGCATCGTGGAGGTCTATGGCGGCGCGGTTGTGATTGGCACTGAGGGCGACGTGTACCGGATCTCCTCCTCCGGCATGGAAACCCTGTTCAACGTGGCTGGTTCCCCCTTTTCCTCCCCCGCCCACCCCGAGGGGGACGAGATGTCGCTCCCCGACGAGGACGACGACTACGTGCCCCCCGCTGCCCCGGCCCCGCCCTCCGTGCACGTCTCCTCCCCCCCCTCCCTCGCCCACCTGCCCCCCCCCTCCGGCCCCTCCCTCCTCGTCTGCTACTCCCTGTACCCCGCCTCCGCCTCCCTCCCCCCCTCCCACTTCTACGCGATCCGGCCCCTCTCCCCCTCCCTGCCCCCCCAGTCCGTGGCCCTCGACGCGCCCTGCTACGTGCCCCCGACCGTCCGGCGCGGCGTGCACTACCTGCCCCTCTCCGACGGCACGCTGCTCTCGCTCACGCCCTCCCCCGGCTCCCCCTCCATCGAAGTCACCGCCTCCTACTCCGCGCCCTCGCCCCTGCACTCCTCCCCCCTGATCATCGCCTCCTCCCTCTACCTCCCCTCCGGCTCCTCCCTCCTCTCCCTGTCCCTGTCCCTCACCCTGACCTACTCCCGGCCCTTCCCCTCCCCCATCTCCTCCCCCCCCGTCCCCGTCTCCATGTCGGGAAAGCCCGCGGTGCTCTTCACGACGACGTCCCGGGAGCACTGCGTCTCCCTGCACGTGGTGTCCGCGCGCACCGGCAAGGCGCTGCCCGGCTACCCGATCGAGGTCGCGTGCGGGTACGTGCGAGCGAGCGTGACGAAGAGCGGGGTAGAAGACCATCAAGGCTGCGGCAAGAAGCGGGGGTTACAGGAGGGGCTGGAGAGGGACGTCTGCGGGAGAAGCGGGCAAGCGGGGGGGTTGTCGGGGGGAGACCCCCCGAACCCCCCCTGCGGCCGGCGAGGTCGCACGTGCGCTCGGTCGCACATGTGCTCGGCCGCACGTGCGCTCGGCCGCACGTGCGCTCGGTCGCGCGTGCGCTCGGCCGCACATGAGTGCCCCCACTAACTTTTCTTTTGTGCTCGCTTCGCTCATAGGCACAGGCAAAACGTCGTACCGAGGCCCGCCGTGGTCTACTTCGAGGAGGGGGAGGATCCGGTATCCCCGGGGGAGGGTGAGCAGGCGCCCGTGCTCCGCGGCAGCTCCTCCTCCTCCTCCCCTCCATCCCAAGAGCCCCCCAGCCAGCAGCTCGGCGGCGGACCCACCGTCTACATACCCGTCGCCTCCGCCCTGTACGTGCGAGCGAACCGAGCGCAAAGAAGAGCCCGAAAGAACCATCTGCGGCAGAAGCGGGTTCGCACGCGCTCGATTCCCCACACGCTCGGTTCCACACGCGCGCAGTTGCACCCAACCCCCCCCCCCCCCTAACTCTTCCTTCCTGCTCGCTTTGCCCGCAGGTACTCCATCTCCCTGCTCTCCCCCTGCCCGATCCCGCACCCGCTGTCCGCGCCCTCTCTCCTGCCCCCCCTCCTCTCCCCCCTCCCCTCCGGCTCCCTCTCCGTATCCGTCCTCACCCCCACCGACATCGTGACGTTCGACAGCGGCCTGCCCGCCCCCCTCCCCTCCCCCGCGGACGACCCCAACCTGTACGTGCGAGCGCAATGAGCCCGAAGAAACATTTGCGGCAGAAGCGGGTTTCGTTGGGGGCTGGAAGGGGCACGAGCGAAGCGAGCGTAGCAGAAGAGTGTCCTTCTGCGGCGGAAGTGGGCTGCGTCGCTCGGGGGTTGTTGGGGGGAGACCCCCCGAACCCCCCCCACGGCCTGCGAGGTTGCGCAACACGCGCTCGGTTACGCACGCGCTCGGTTACGCACGCGCTCTGTTGCACACGCGCTCGGTTGCACACGCGCTCGGTTGCACACGAGCGCCCCCAACTAACTCTTCTTTCTCGCTCGCCCCGCTCCCCGCTCGCTTCGCTCGCCCCGCTCGCAGGTACGTGGGCGACCTGTCCGCGTCCCTGGCGGCGCTCAACGCGCTGCCCGAGACCGCGCCCCCGCACGTGCGCGGGTCCCGCGTCAAGCTGCAGGTCAAGGTGGCGGGCGGCGGCGGGGGCGAGCTCACGCTCGTGGTGCACGACGCGGCCGACCCGGCCCGCGTGCTGCACGAGGGGGTGGTGGGGAGGGGGCTGAACGCGGTCGTCGTGCGCCCGGACGTGTCCCGGGGGGGCAGGGAGCTCAGGCTCGTCGCGAGGGTCAGCACGGAGGGGGGGGTGGCGGTCACGGCGGAGCTCGACATCGGCTACAACGTGGACGGCGGAGGCCTGGTGGAGGGGGTCGTCGTCGCGGTCGTCGTGCTGCTCGCCGTCGGAACGGGCGCCAAGGCGATCGGGGGGGGCGACGGAAGGGAGGACAGAGTGCTGAGCACATAGAATAGAATCCAGTCGGTTATATTAAAATATCCCGTCACCAGCCGTCAGCCGCAAGGCGTCGTTTGAAGCGCTCGGGCTGACACGTCTTGCACGGGAGCGTGACGCCATACACGCACTTGTTGCAGGTTTTGCAGTGCCACATTCTCCAGTCGTCGCACGAATTGCATTTCTTGCAGTGGTTCGGCGCGTCGAGTTGCGAGTATAAAGCGAAGCAGAAAGGCGACCTGATCAGGCATCGGCGGACTCATCAATAGTTGTGTTGGTGAAAATTGAGCTGCTGTAGTTAGCTTTTATTGTTTTGGCCGACCCCAAACATTTCTTTGAGCACCACGAACCAGAACACGGTCGTCTCCGCCGTCATGAGCCCCAAGTCCAGGCCGCCCTTCTCCGGCGCGTCCTCCGGTAAGTCCCCGACGCCCTCCTCCCCCTCCTTCCCCAGCGGGTCCGCCCAGCCCCACACGTCCTCGTTCGGCACGTACCGGGCCTTCTCGTACTGGAGCACGTCGAGGATCCTCCCCTCCGCCTCCGCGAACAGGTCCGCGAGCGGCAGCTTGAACCCCCCCTCGGACGCAGCCCCCTCCGACGCAGCCCCCTCCTCCTCCTCGAACTCCTCCCTCACGGCCTCCCACGCCTCCGAGACGAAGCCCGCCGCGAGCGCGCCGACCAGTCCCGCGGCGAACAGCGTCCCGATGAGCACCGCGTCGGAGACGCCCCCGCCTCCCCCGGCGAGGTCCAGACCGGCCATCCCGAGGTACGAGTCGAGCATATACCTGCGAGCGAGCGAGCATAACAGAACAGTTAGTTGGGAGCGCCCCATGCGCTCATTAGCCCATGTGCAACCTCGCCGGCCGCGGGGGGGGTTCGGGGGGTCTCCCCCCGACAACCCCTTCGCTTGCCTGCTTCTGCCGCAGATCGCCTCGCCCTCGCCTCGCCCTCGCCCTTCTTCTTGCTCGCTTCGCTCGCACTTACGGCTTGAGCGACCCGATGAAGATGCCGGCGAGGAACTGCGGCGCCGTCGCGTTCGTGAGCGCGCCGTACGCGTAGTTGTAGCCGCCGATGGGGATGGGCGCGAGCGGCGCGAGGCGGATTGTCGCGATGGTCTTGACCGGCGCCCTGGAGAGCAGGGAGGAGAGCCCGCGCAGGTAGGGGGAGGAGGCGGCGAGGGAGAGCGTGCGCGTGCGGAGGGGCGGGAAGAAGCGGGACGCGAGGAAGGGGGGGAGGGAGGCGGCCGTCGCGAGCAGGGAGGAGATCAGGCCGCCGAGGAGCACGGAGTCGAAGAGGATCCCGGAAGAGAGCGCGAGCGGGACGGCGAGGTAGTCGAGCAGGAAGACCTTGGCGGTCAGCCAGAAGGGCAGGAGGAGGAGGACCTTGGAGGAAAGGGAGAGCGCCGCGGGATCGAAGGAGGACAGCGTGGCGGCGGCGTCCGTCAGCGCGGCCAGGATTGGGGCGGGCAGGGACTCGAGGGAGCCGGACTCGAGCAGGGACGACGCGAGCAGGGCCGGGTCCGAGGGAAGCGGCACCAGCCCCACGGACGACACGAGCGCCGCGCGGCCGCCGAAGCGCAGCAGGACGGCGGCGAACACGGCGAGGAACGTGGACAGGTAGAGGGAGGAGGAGAGGGAGGAGGAGGGGACGACGGAGGTGAGCGTGGAGGAGAAGGAGAAGGAGGAGCGCATCGCGGAGCGGCGGAGACGCCACACCTTCTCCAGGGCCTCCTGCTCCTTCGGGGTAGGGAGGGGCGCAGGGGAGCAGGAGAGGGAGGTCGGGGAGCGCCCGATGCTGGAGGGGGGGGGGAGGTGGAAAGATGACGATGGCACGTGGCAGAGGAGAAGCAGTAGGGTGAAGAACGCGATGCGGAAGTACGTCGATGAGCGTGTGCGTGCGCAGCGAGACGCGGAGGGCATGGGGGCGGTTGCTCTGGCTGCACGCGAGAGGGGGTCGAGCGATAAGCTCGGAGCAGGACGCGAGCTGGGGGGAGGGGGGATGAGCGAGGAGGGGGGGGCGATGGAAGGGGGTAGGAGGGGGGGGAGGTCGCGGATGGGTGTTCTGAGTGAAGCGGTGGCGCCCGAGCACCTCGCCCCCCCCCCCCCTCGCTTCCACCTCCCTCGCACACCACCTCACCCCAGGCACGCCAGACCTCGCCCCTGCGTGCACGCTACCTCGCAAGTGCTACCCACGTCTGAGTGCCGCGGCTCGCCTCCCCCTCAACTGCGTCGACCCCCGAAGGCTCCCCGCCCTCCCTGCACTTCTGAGATGTCGAAGGCCGTCGTGTACATTGGCGATGGCCCTGAATATGATTCGGAAGATGATGTGGTGGAGGGGACGGGGGAGTGGGAGGGCGACGAAGACGTCGCCCACGTGACCGTCGCCGACGGGGTCGCGGAGATCAAGGAGCACGCGTTCCACGGCTGCAAGGGCCTCACCAACCTCAGCTTCCTCAAAGACTCAGCCATCACGACCATCCGCCACTCTGCTTTCAGGTTGTCAGGCATCGTCTCCCTGCTGTGGATGGAGGGCGTGATGAAGATCGGCAAGTTCGCCTTCCACGGCTGCAGGGACCTGCGCACCATCGAGGGCTTGGGCTGCGAGGAGATGGGCCACAGCTGCTTCCAGTACTGCCGCTTGCTGAAGTCGATGAAGGGGTGGCCTGCCTCCATGACGGTGATCCCTGTGAACTGCTTCTACAACTGCACCGGCATGACCGCCGTCGACTGTGACCTCTCGCACGTGACGTCCATCGGCGAGAACGCCTTCTGCGGCTGCTCCTCGCTGCTCCCTCCCTCGCTCTCCAAGCCGTTCGCCAACCGCGCCGCCGTCCTCGCCTTCCTGAAGAGGAAGTCCTTCCTCGAGCGCGCTCCCGAGCGCCGCGCGTTCCTCTGCAGCCTCAAGCACGCCCACATCAGCTACTACGACCGCACCGGCGACCCGTGCGGTGCAAGCAGGAGGATCATCATGGAGTTCGCCGGGCTGTTCCCCGCTCGTGAGTCGAGCGACGACGAGAGCTCGAGCGAGGACGAGAGCTCGAGCGAGGACGACTCCGGATACAAGTTCCTCTGATGGGGCGGTCGGTGGGAGGAGCAAGCTCCGGACGGGGGAGTCCCCGACCCCGCTCACGTCAACCCTGGCCAAGCTCCCCCCCGACATGAACCGCTTGATCCTCGAGTTCAAGCTCGGCGTCGTCGTGCAGAGGTAGTCTCCGCACCCACTAGCTCCAATACTCGTTTAGGTCTGCAACAGCGTGCCTTGCATCCCCGCGTGTTTTGTGCTCTTGTTCGTCACTTTAACGATTTACCTATTGCCCCTCCCCCCTCTCTCTCCCCCTCTCTCTCCCCCTCTCTCTCCCCCTCTCTCTCCCCCTCCCTCTCTCTCCCCCCCTCTCTCTCTCCCCCCCTCCCTCCCTCTCGCCTGCCTCATGCGAAGTGTACGACGTTCTGCTGCGAGATGGCCAGCAGCTCTCCCTCCATGCTCCACACGCGCTCCCCGACGGTGGCGTACCCGCTCTCCGAGTGCCTCACCCTAGATTCATACTGAACCCACTCCCCGTCTGCGACCCCAACGTCCTCGTGGACGATGTCGACGCTCATAGTGAGGCTGGACGCGTTGCACGGCTGGTCCAGCATGGGCAGGACTGGCGACGGCCACGCGTCGATGAGCGCCAGCAGCCTGCTCGCAGGCGAGGCCTCCTCGCTCTCCGTGGCGTGGCGGACGTACCCCCTCATGACGGTCTCCTTCGTGCCCGAGAACGCCTCGCTCGTCAGGTACTTGTACTCGAAGTTCCGGCAGAAGCCTGGCCATTTCTTCTCGTCAAAGGCACTGACCGGGTGCGCGTCGAAGGCAGCCTGGTTCAGAAACTGTACCCGCTCCGGTACCACCCTGATAACACTATCTCGCTTCATACCGAAGGCTCCCAGTGCCGCTATTTTTGTATCTGCGTGGAGAGGGAGTAAGTAAAGATGATCCTTCTGCTAGCACCGCACGGGTCGCCGGTGCGGTTGTAGTAGTTGCTTCAGGTAGGTAGCGGCGCCCCCGACTCAACAAGCACTCACCGCCGTCCTGGAGCCCCTCGCCTCTGACGAGCGCGACGCTCTTCCCCGTCCGTAGAAGCTTGCTTTCCAAGCACAGGGGCGACTCTCCAAGCACGGGTCCGACAAACGTGACCTGCAAGCTCCGCAAAGGTGCCAGAGAGACCTGGCTCGCCAGGCTCTCATGGAGGAGGGCTGTCGAGAGACCACCGTAAGCGGTCCGGCCTTGAAACCATGACGGGTGGATAGTGACAGGCGATGGAAATGAGGTGATCCCCCGAAAGAATCTCCCGAACGACATGGTAATGAAGTGGAAACCCGACCGTCCAGCTCATCTCTCATCCTCTCACCCCCCTACACACCCCGCCCTCCCCCCCCCCCCAGCCACCCCCAATCAATCAACCAAATGGCCCCCCGGTCCTTCTTTCCCATATTTGTCAAGCTCTCGCTCCTGGTCTGCCTCCTCATCTCGATCCAGTTGCTAACGATCTCGACAATTGAGTCCCCTGCCGTTTCCCCTTCCTCCTCCTCCTCCTCCTCCTCTGCCTCCTCCTCCACCGCCTCCTCCACATCATCCTCGTCCTCCCCCTCGACCCCGTCCCGTCCTCTGGGCCCTTCGCGAAGCGACCCCCTGGCGCTCTCGCCCTACTCCCCTGGTCGGCAGTCCGGCCCCTTGATCACATACGCAGTGTCCTTGACTTCATGTGATTCCGAGGCAGCCAACCCGGGCAACGGCAACCGGCACGATAGTCACTTGCAGGGTCTGTCTGACGGCAGCCGAGTGCTGGCCCACTCTATTGCCTTGGCCCACGAAAACTCCAAGTAGGACCCCCCCTCCCCCCCCCCCTCCCTCCCCCTTCCCCAACCCCCAACCCTAACCCAACCCAACCCAACCCGCAGGTACTCCAACTACAACTTTGTGGCGTTCGTGCACTCCTCTGCCGCCGAATCTCCCTGCGCGGAGATCCTGTCCGAGCTCGGCTTCAGCATCAAGAACGTGCCGACCCCGGTGGACGTGGCCGAGATCCAGCACGACAACCTCCGGGAGTCCATCGTGAAGAACGGCTGCTGCGGCGAGAAGGAGCTGATCAAGTTCTACTCCTACACGCTGCTCGGCTCGGCCGTGGTGGTCCACCTGGACATCGACGTGCTCATCATGAAGCCCCTCGACGATCTGTTCGATGGCATCATCTCCGGCGCTGCGTCCGCCTACTTCACCAAGGACTACAACCTCGTGAACCCGGGCAAGTCCGCGGGCATCCAGGGTGGCTTCTTCGTGGTCAAGCCCGACTCTTCCGTCTTTGCGCGCATCAACGAGATCGTGCTCACCGGGACCTTCACTGGCGGGCGGGGCTGGATGGACAGTGGCGTGGGCATGTTCTGGGGCGGCATGACCTTCCAGGGTGAGTGCCCTCTTGTCGCCGCCTCCTCTCCTCCCCTAAACCCTTAAACCCCCCCTCACCCCCTCACCCCCTCACCCTCAGGCCTGGCCGCGTACTACTACGAGGTTGAGTCCACGACGGGCGTGGAGGTGTCCCGGTGCGAGTACAACAACATGGTGGACAACCCGAAGACGAAGGAGGGGGTGTGCCGGGACGGGTCGGCCGGGGGCGACTGCGAGGACTGCCGCTACGTGACCCCCTCCTCCGTTCACTCGTGCCACTTCACGATCTGCGCAAAGCCGTGGACGTGCCAGGACTACTTCAGCGACAAGCAGGCGCTGTGCAAAGACTTCCACACAAAGTGGTTCGAGACGCGGCGCGACTACGAGGAGTCGGTCGGGACTTGGGATCCCTCGCGCTACTCCGGCAGCAAGTACGGCGGGTTCTGCAAGGGCGGGGGCGCCAAGAACTACATTGCCATACCGTAGAACTGCACAAAATTGATAAAAGCAACCGCGCGCGTGCGATCGTTCGTTCTTACGGTTGGGGCAAGCCCACTGAATTCCAAGCAAACCGCATGTCTACTGTTGTGGCCGGCTCGGCGGCACAAAGCCACGCTTGAGCTGCAGTCCACCCCCCTCCACCCCCCCCCCCACCCGCCACCCCCACCCTCCCTACGTTCCCGCGTAGAACGGGGGGTAGATGCCGCCGCTCGAGCTCCTCCTCATTCCGCCGCCGTTCCTGATGGCGTCCAGCAGGGTGTTGATGGGGCCGACGACCGGAGGGGCAGGCGGCGCCCCCCGGGGCGGCACCCTCCTAAGCGCGGCGCCCTGCCGGATTGCGGACAGCAGATCGTTGTCCCCGCCCTCCCCCTGGAGGTTCGCCTCGGACGCGCGCCTGGTCCGTCCGCTCGACGCCGCCCTCCCGATGTGAGGCGGTGGCGAAGCAGGCGGGTTCCTGCTTGCGAGCCGCTGCCTGAAAAAATATTTGTTTAGCTCGCGAACCCTACATACCAGTGGCCGCTTGCAGCTCGCCGCTTACCTCGTGTCGTTAGGGTAACTGTTAGGGTTCCTGGTGTCGTAATTTGACCCCATAAGGGTTGACCCCGGCGCGACTTCGGGCTGCCTCCCGCCGCCGCCCGTCTGCCCGTGCCTCCGATCTCCCAGCCTGATGCTCCAGTTCACGATCCTGAGCCTGCGGCTCCTCCTGATCTCGTTGAGCATCGCGTTGCGACCGCTCTCGGGCTCCGGGATTTCCTCGCCCCTGGAGACGGCCCGGATGCCGGCGAGCACCTGAGCGAGCGAAGCCAAGAGTCAGCAGCAGCAGCAGCAGCAGCAGCAGCAGCGTTTGTTTACGCTCGCGCTCGTCGTACCGCGGAATGGCGCTCGTTGTGCTGCACGTTGAGCAGGGCGGCGGGCTCCTGGCGCTGCGTCGCCGCCCTCGCGCGAGTGATAGACGGAACCGGCCTGGGCGGAGGTGGCGTCTCGATGGTCTCCCCCTCGACCGGCTTGACGCCCAGCGAGTGCAGGAGGGACTCAATCATGACGTTCCTAGTGAGCGTCTTGGTCGGGTTCGGGATGGGCTTCCGGCACCTGCGTGAGCATATAGCGCGTATAGAATTGGGTCAGCTCCCCGCCCAAGCGCTATCTGCCCGCTTCCCTCCGCGGCGCTCTTGCTCACGTTGGGCAGGAAGACCGAGCCGACATCTTGGTCCACTGCAAAATGCAGGAGGAGCAGAAGGTGTGGCCACACGGCGTCACCAGCGCGTGGGGGGACAGCGGCGGCAGGAAGCAAACGGGGCAGAGCACGGACTGGAGGATGCCGTTGAGCGAGAACTGCAGCATGTCCTCGGTGGACGCAGAGGAGGAGGAGACAGAGGGGGCAGGCGACCCGGGCATGGTCACGGGGGGCTCCAAGAGCATGGGCGCGGTCGCATCGCTGTCATCGGCGGCCGCAGGGGGCGCTCCGGATCCAAGAAGAACCGGCCCTGCCTGGCCGTGCATAATCTCCTCCCTTCTGGCAATCTCGGCCTGGATCTCAGCCTGGACGAGAGCGCAAAGAAGTGTGAGGGGGGCGAGGAGGGGTGGGGGAGCACTGATGCAAGTTTTCAGTCCCCCTCGACGGCCTCAGGGCGGGACAGCCCGAGATTCCGCCCGCTTCCGCAGCAAATCGTGCTCGCGCTCCCGCTCACGACCCGCCCCACTCCCTGGCTCACCTGGAAATGGGACATAGCGGGACCGAGGCTGCTATCAGAGATTGGGCGCTGCACCAATCCCTCAGACTCAGGAGTGGCCTCCGAGAGGGCCTGGGCAGACGGGAGCGAACTGGTGAGGGATGCCGAGCGCGTCCTCATCCAGGTCGGACAAGAGTAAACAAGCAAGAGCCACAAGAGAAACTCCCCCAAACACGACCGAGGGAGAATGAGCTCGGCGGTTGCTCCGCCCGCTACTCACGTTCTCGGTCGTGCGCGGAAGGAGGCGGTTCATAATCGCACGCCGCCGCCAAGAGGAGTGGGCTGACGGGTTTGAGTAGCTTGGCCGACTTGCGGTTGAGCTCTCTCTCGTCCACTTCTTCTTGTTGAAGATGCTTGCGAAGGAAATAGTCTTCGCCGTCGCGCGCGAAGCCGCGTTCGGAAGGTAGGAATTACATATATGCACGGCCGGCACTCACCGTCCCACCACCGTCCCGCTGCGCAATCCTCCCCCCCCTCCTGCGACGACCTCTTGTCGGTTCCGCTAGGAATAGGTGCCCCATCCCTGCCCATCCATCGGCATGGTGAAGGAGATCAAGCACATGGAGTTCGCTGGCAAGCGCCTGCAGGCTCTCGACTCCCTGGTGCGTTCCAATATTA
Organism: Tetraparma gracilis; assembly: GCA_030267505.1. Lineage (NCBI taxonomy): Eukaryota > Bolidophyceae > Parmales > Triparmaceae > Tetraparma > Tetraparma gracilis. Next base: position 63 of record BRYB01003492.1, on the reverse strand, counting down.
TCCCGTCCGGCCTTCATCTCCTGTCAACCCCCCCTCGCTTCTCACCAACGCATCTTCCCCCCC
>BRYB01003377.1:3339-30797 GCA_030267505.1 Tetraparma gracilis | reverse complement strand
GGGGGGTAAGTAACCTGGGTAGGGGTGGGGGCGGGTAGTTGGCGCTTTCTCTCTCGCGCGCGCCGCCCCCCGTACCTGTAAACGTCCTCCTTACTGAGCTCGCCCCAGGCGACCTCCAAGCCGCCGCCCATCTGCATGAGCCAGTACTCAACTGCGTCTGATGCCACGGACGTGCCGCCCTCCCAGTAGCCGTCGTCCGAGCACACGAAGTCGTCGATGTCCTGCATAGCGGGAGCGGCTCCAGTTCCCATCACCGCCTGCATCTCCTCGACGAGCTCTTCGAAACCCGCCGGTTTCGGAAACTCCTCGAGGCGCTCCGTAACGGCCGCAGCCTTCCGCGCGGGGTCAACGGCCTCGCACGCTCCGCAGCTCTCGGGGTCGAAGAGGCAGGGGGAGGAGATCATATCTTGGTCCAGAGAGAGGCCCCTCATGAGCGCCGCCGCAGTGTCCACGTCGCGCTGAGCGTCAGTATCAACCTCAACCACCACAGGCCCGGGGGGGAGAGCGAGCTGCGAGCCCACGTTCTCGACCAGTGTGATGCCATTTGGCAAGCACATCATGTCGTCGACTGGGAAGGGTGGGAAGGGTGTGCTGGTGTAGTTGTCCAGTGACGAAAACTCAGGCAGGCCGGAGTACACCGAGAGGGGTGCGGAGCGGACGCAGTGGCGCATCACAATCACAGACAGCGTGGGGGCGGCCGGGGACACTGGGGGGACGAGGCACATGCTCATGAGGAGGAGAAGCAGAAGGGGGTTGGGGTCGTACATGACTTGAAGGGGGTTGGGGGGGTATTTATATGCAGGCAGGTTCGCGAGTCGAGATAAAAACGGACTGTCGCCGCGGGGGGGCGGTCACGGGCGGGGGGGGTTAGGGGAAGCCTCTGCCTTCTTTTCTTCTTGTTCCGAGCCGGCGCTCTCGAGCTCGAGCATGCGGGGTACGCCCTCTCCGACGCTGCGCCGTCGTCGGGCGGGCATACTATCCATCTTTTGTCCGTGCTCCTCGACAATTTATTAATCCAAACGTGTTTATATCCTTATACTTCCCCTCCCCCTCCTCCCCCCTCCCCCTCCTCCCCCCTCCCCCCTCCCCCTTCCCCCCCCCTTCTCCCTCCCCCCTCACTTCTTCTTGGGGCTCTTCTTCTTGGAGACCTTGATGTACTGTCCGACGTTGCAGCACTCGACGGCGATGCGCATCTCCTCGACGTAGCCGTGGTGTTTGAGTTTGACGACTGCGTGCTGGACGACTCCGCTGCACTCGGCGAGTGCGCAGAAGGCGACTTCGGGTGTGACCTTGCCGCCTCCTCCGCTGGCGCAGATCCTGGCGATGTTCTTCTCGATGTCTCCCTTGCCTGCGCTCTGGACGAGCATGCCGAGCACTTCCTCCCAGCAGCTCTTGTAGGCTTGGTTGTTGAGCAGGTGTTCCTTCCTGACCTCTGCGTCCATGACGTCGCCCGTGACCGGATCCCTCCACAGAGGCAAGCCGTCCTCCCCCTCCGCCCCCCCCGCCCCCCCCGCCCCCCCCGCCCCCTCCGCCCCCTTCTTCTTTGCCGACCCCTTCTTCGCCGGGCTCTTCCCCTTGCTCCCCTTCCCCCCCCCCTCCTCCCCCCCCTCCTTCTTCTTGGTCGGCTGCGTGGCCACCTTGATGTACTGGCCAACGTCCGCGACCTCCTCGGCGAGCCTCATCTCGTCCTGGTAGCCGGGCAGCTTGAGTTTCGTGACGGCGTGCTGGACGACGCCGCCGCACTCTGCGAGGGCGCAGAAGGCCATGCCCGGGGTGGCTCCCGTTCCCGCGCTGCCCGCGGTGACCTTGGAAATCCTCTTCTCGAGTTCGTTCTTGCCGAGCTGCCTGACGAGCTTGGCGAGCACGCCCTCCCAGCACTCCCTGTAGGGTTTGCTCTTGAGCAGGTGGTCCCTCCTGTTCTTGACGTCGACGAGCTTCCCGGACGCGGGGTCCCTCCAGATGGGCTTGACCTCCTCCTGGACGACCTTGACGCTCTCGACTTCCTTCTCGACTTCCTTGACGAGTTCCTCGGCCTCCTTGACGATTTCCTCCTCCTTCTGCTCCACCTTGACCACCTCCTCCTCCTCCTCCTTCTCCCCCCCCCCCCCCTCCTCCCCCTCCTCCTTCACCCTGACCTCCTTCCCCCCCCTCCTCTCACCCTGACCCACGGGCGGCTCGACCATGTCGTCCTCCTCGCCCTCGTCGCTCTCCTCTCCGACGAACAGGTCCATGAGCTCTGCGACGTTGCCCCCCGCATCATCATCCACGGGCTTCCTCGCCTCGAGCAGTTCCTTGGTGAGCATGGCCTCCTTCTTGAACTGCGCCCTCCTGGCGTCAATGTTCTCGTCGTCGACGTCGTAGCCGAAGTCGTAGCCCTCCACGACATCGTGGGGGTCTTCTCCCTCTGCGATCTTGGCCCTGCTGGCGTTCTTGAGCGGGTTGACGTCCACCGTGGCCTTCTTCTTGGGCTCCGGCGTCATGAGAACAGCGCCCTCCACGACAGCTGCCTCCTCCTCCACCTTGGCCTCCTCCACCCCCCCCTCCTCCTCCACCGCAACCTCGGCCCCGGCCTTCTTCTTCCTCCTCCTCTTCTTCTTCTTCTCGCTCTTCTTGACCACCACCAAGTCGGCCATCTCCTCCTCCCCCTCCCCCCCTTTCTCCCGCATCGACCGGCTCTCCTCCGTCTTGTGCTTCCAGTGGACACCGGCATCGACGACCGTCACCGTCATGTCGAACTCCTTCATCAGCTTGACATGCTCGTCCTTGATAGCGGTGAAGATGTCTCCGTCCGCCACCCCGCTCTTGATCAAATTCTTCTTCACGAGCTTGTGCGCGATCTGCGGCACCAGCGCCTTGACCATGAAGAGCGAGATGGGCTGACTGATCACGAAGGTGACGAACATGGCGATCAGCAAGCTCTTGAGCCAGTCCAACCCGACGTTGCTGTCCGGCTTGTTGACGAGGCTGTACGGGCACGCGACGCAGTTCTCGAAGGGAGCGTCCCCGGAATCGTTGTTGAACCAGCCCTGCTGGTCATCCGTGCACTCAACTAAAGCCCCGGTCGCCGGGTGCGTGCTGTTCCCGACGGACGCCTGCCACTGTTCCTGCTCGGTCGCCTCGTCCCAGGGACTGCAGTCCAGGCAGTCCTTCTCCATCTCAGGCGCCCCCAGCCCGCAGCCGCACTTGCTGCACCTGTTCACGAACACGCTGAACATGCTCACGTAGAAGAAAGCGAAGCCGCAGATGCCGAACGCGATGACGTACGCGATCACGGTGATCCACCACGGCAGCAGCTTCACGGTCGCCTTCTTCTTGTGCAGCTCCTTGAACGGGCTCACGAACATGCCGTACATCATCTTGGACGCCTTGCCGAGCTTCTTAAGGTGCAGCTCCTCCGCCTCCAAGAGCAGCCTCTCCGACGTCGTCAGCCTCGCACTCTCCATCGCCTTCTTCTTCTCCTTCCCGATCTTCATCTTCTTCAGCGTCCTCTTGACCAAGTTCTTGATGCCCTTCAGGTCCTTCACTGCCTCTTTCAGCTCCACCTGAAGCTTGCGCTTCCTGTCCTTGTCGTGCAGCTTGGCCTTCACGAGCGCCCTGTTCAGCTCTTCCTTCGCGTCAACCATCCTCTCCTTGCACTTGGCGATGCTGGCCTCGAACTCGTTCTTGAACTCGAGCTTGTCCTTCGCGTACAGCTCCGCCCTGCCGCCCTCGTACCCCGAGAAGTACGAGGCCTGAAGAGCCTTCCTCAGGTTCGCCTCCGTGTCCTTCAGCGCCTTCCTCGCCAGGTACAAGTTCTTCTCGCCGTTCAGCACGTCCCTCCTATCCAGCACCTCGCTCCGGATGCCCTCCGGGATCTTGTCGTCCGGCTGGTCGGCGAATGCGTCCTCCGCGTACTTGGTCATGCCGCTCTTCTTGAAGAACAAGGCGATGACGATGGCCGCGGGGGTCGCGACCACCGCGCTTCCGATACCGGCGATGATCATGTCCGTGAGCTTCTCCTCGGCCGTCTGGTTCTCCTCGATGCCCTTGAGCATGTAGAAGAGCGCGTTTCCGAGCATCTGGCACATGATGATCAGCAGAAGCACCGTCAACCTCTGGGGCCTCGTGAAGGCCGCGTCCCTGTGGCCGTAGATCACAGACACGATCTTGTGATCCTCCTTCATGTTCCCCCACCAGTCCCTGCAGACCTGGATCACCCCGCTCCTGTCCCTGAGCGCGACCTGGTTGCCCCACTTTCCGAAGAACGTCACAGCGTCGTTGTCCCTCAAGATGTCCTCGTTCTTCAGCGTGAGCTGCTCGAACTCGTGCTTCTTGTCCAGGTACCTGCCGTAGATGCAGCCCAGAATGAACACCGAGTAAAGCACGATCAAAGTGGCGATGACCACGATGTTCTCCAGGACGTCCGCGAGCGTCAAACTCCCCACCACATTGATCACAGAAGCAGCCATGTTCGCCACGGCCTTGAGCCTGGACGCGAAGCTCGTCAAGTGCGTGCACTCGCAAACCAGAGCGTCGGCCGTGCTCGCGTTGAACTTCTCCTGGCACCCTTCCTGGATCCACTCCATGAAGTGCTCCGTTCCGGGCTCCTCGTTCAGGTACTGGCAGCTGGGGCCGCCGCAACTGAAATCGATGGCGAACGTCAAACCCTCGGGCCACTCCTTGTTGGCTATCATGGCTTCGCACTCCGCGTCGTCGATGCTGTACGCGGTGCAGTAAGGGGCCAAGAACGCGCGCGCCTTGACCGCGTCCCCACTAATGGCGCTCTGGAAGTACTCCGCGCACACGAGCTGCTGAAGGCCCTGCGTGCACTCGAACTCGATGATCTCATCCTCGAACGTGCAAGTGGCGTTCGTCGTGACTTCGTCGACCGCCTCCCGAGGAATGACAATCACGATGGGCTTCTCCAAGTCCTTGACCTCCAGGTACCCACCCCCGCCGCCACCCTCGTCTTCCAGCCTCCTCCTCCTGTCGTGCTTCTCGATCAGTCTCCTCTCGAACTCCACGTCGTCTTCCACCTCCAACTTCCTCCCAACCATCCTGTCCAGCTTCCTCTTCCTTCTCTCGTCGTCCTCGGTCTCCTCAGCGCACCCCATGATGTTCAGGGTCTGAAGGTCCGAGTTCAGCGGCTGACCGTTGGCCTGGTACGGGTTCTTGTCGGCGCCGAGCAAGTTAGCCTGCGAGTCCAGGCACGGCAAGTCGCCGACGCCAAGATCCGCAGCGAACGTGTCGGACATCTCGAAACTCGGCTGGGCGGCGTTCCCGTTGGCAACCGCCCTGGCCTCCTTCTTCGTCATGGGCATGCCGACGGCCCCAATGTCTTCGGGGTTCTTCCTCTCGTTAGCCAGCCTCATGTTCTTCTGGATGACCTCCTGAGCGGGCATGCCGTTCAAAGAGCCCGCAAGCATTCCGGAGCTCATATCGCCCATGGTGCCCGTCAGCGAAGCGGCGGCTTGGTAAGCTCCTTCTTCAGCGAGCCTCCTGACCTCCTTGCTGTCGTACCAGTCGACCTCGCCCTTCTCGAACTTCTCCTGCATGCGCCTGCTCCTTCTCATGCGCGCCTCCCCGGCGTCGGTCTCTCCCTCGAACATGTCGGTGTCCATGAGCTTGCTCAGCGAGTTCGTGCCGGAGTCGGCGGTCGACTCGCTAACGGCAGCGCCGCCCTCCAAGGCCGCGCCCATCAAACCGCCGACGATGCCCATGGCGGCGTCCTGGCTATCAGGGGTCAGCTCGGCGGGCGCAGCCACAACACTCGACACGACGGAACTCTGCTGGTCCATGGCGGCCTCGCTCACGTCCGTGATCGCAGCAGCAGAGCTCATGCTCAGCAGCAGGTCCTCCCTAAGCTTCGCCCTCGCCGCGACGACCGCGGGGTCCTCGGTGGGCGCCGGAGTGGGGCTCAAGGTGGGGGGCGAGGTCGTGGGGCTCGTGGTGGGAGCAGGAGTAGAACCGGGAGGCGGCACCGGGGTCGGCGCGAGAGACGGCGCGCTCGTCGGAACGTCGGTGACCCCGTAGTCCTCGTCGTAGAAGTATTCTTCGTAGTCGCCGCCGTAGTCGTCGCCGCCGCCACCGTCCGCCGAGACTGTGTTGAGCATGCCCGCGACGGCTCCGATGGCAGCCGCGGCGGCCTCGGGGTCTCCGCTGTCGAGCGCATCTCCGACGCTGCTCGCAGCGGCAGCCGCGAGCGCTTCGGTCATGTCCTCGCCCTCCTCAATGACCATCTCGGTACAGAAGACGACGAAGGTTCTCCTCGTGGTGCTGCCGTACTTGTCAGCAACGCTTAAAACCCCGGTGATGGTGAAGTCGTCGCCCGAGCCCAGAGGAAGCAGGCTCTCCTTGCTCGTGCTAGGCGACCAGTCCGCGACGGGAGTCTCGGACGGGCACTCCTGGCCGACGCAGCCGGGCACGTCGGGGCCCAAGATGTAGCTAAACTTGTACTGGAGCGGCAGATCCGGGTCCTGCCACGCGTCGGCCGTGAACATGAACTTGTCCTGGAGCACGACCCCGGTATCGGGGCTCATCACCAGACTTCCACTCGTGGGGGGGCTGTTCGTGAGCAGAGTGACGGCGGCAGATCCGAACGAGCGGTTGGGGTCCCCGGCAGGCCTCCAATCATCGTACGCGGTGTACTTGAACACGTACGAGCTGCCAGCCGTCAGGTGGCCCAGGCTGATGATCATGGTGCTCCTGCTAAGGTCCTCGTTCACGAAGATGAGCGAGGAATCTCCGTCGCCCTCGATCATCTCCCAGACCGCCTCCGTAATGCCGTCCACTGCCACCGTCTCAGCGCTGGCGATCAGCTCCATGTACTCGCCCTCGTTCGGGTTGTACTTGTCCTGCTCCAGGCTCGCGACGGCGACGGTGGGAGGCTCTCCCTGCTGCACCGTGATGGTCACGAAGGCGGTCGGCGTGGTCTCGTCGATCACGGAATCAGCGGCCTCGGTCACGAAAACCGCGAAGCGCATCTCCCCGGCGGGGAAGCTACCCACCGCGTACGTGATCTGGTACCCGGCCTGGCCCTGAGTGCCCTTGGGCATCTGGGCCTCGACGTCCTCGTCGCACGTGCCCGCGACCCAATCATAAATGTCCTCCTCCCGGTCGGCGTCGTAGCCGTTCACGACGTAGTTCGAGCAAGTCCAGGTGTAGAACATGTCGGCAGAGCCGAGAATGCTGTCGGGGTCGAAAGAATCGGAAGCGTCGAGGATGAACTCCTGGTTTGTGCCGGTGACCCTGTCTCCGCCGCCGATGGCCGCGTACAGAGGTTGCCTGCCGATGAAGACGCTCACGAGGGCGGTGTTGAAAATCTCGGGGAAGGCGGTCATGGTGACGGTGCCTTGGATCGTGAAGGAACGAAGCACCAAGTCCGCAAGGACGTCCGTGTCCGCGCCGAAGAACAGCTTGGTGGGGGTCTTGGTCTTGATCGGCTCGACGGTGATATCGTTGCCCTCGTCAGCGAGGGCCAGGACGCCGTTGGCGTTGGCGACCTCTTCGAAAGAGAACTCCATCGCCAGGTCGTCGAGGTTCACGTCCTCGAGGCAGGAAACGTCCAGGGGGCGCGTGAGCAGCTTCAGCGTGACGTCGTCGGTGCTCACCACGTTCTGGTCGCCTCCCTCGAAGTAGAGCTCGGGAGCGGGCAGGTTGCCCTTGGACGCCGTGGCGAAGGCGTTACTCTTGGCCCCGAAGAAGTTCGTGGCCGTCAAACGGAACTCGTAATCGGTTCCGGGTTTCAGGACCTCCGTGGGCATGATGTTGTCCCCGTCGAGCTTGTTGACGCCGACCCCGTCGTTCAGAGCGTTCACGGTGTCGAAGAACGCCTCGATATCGGCGGTATCGTGCTCCGGCCAGGCGCTGATGAGCTTCCACTTGTAGTTGATGAAGGGGCGGCCAGCGTTACCCGTGGACGCGGAGCCGTCGAGCCTGAGGTTGTTGCACACTCCCAGGTTCGTCTGCGCAGGAAGCAGCGACGTCTCGGGCAGAACGGGGTTCAGCGGGTCGAGGAGCTGGGTGGAGCCGGCGACGTTCGTCAAAGAGGCATCATCGAAGTCGCTCTTGAGGACACCCTCCAGGACGACGATCTTGTCCCCCGGCAGCACGCCAGGCTGGAACCCGAAGAGCAACTGCATCTCTGAGTTCGAGACCCAGCTGCATTCGTAGCCCTCTCCGAGAGTCCTCCCCTCGTTCTCCTCCAGCATCGAGTCGATGTTCAGCACCAGTCCGCAGTCGAACGAGCCGGAGAGCCCGCCCTTATCGGTGCCGAAGCCGCCGTCGTCGGCAAAGGTGATGAGGGCAGAACTGCCGAAGTCGCCGAAGAGGGCCGCAGAGACGACGGGGGGCGGGAAAGGGTCGTTCGTGATCTGCAGATCCACGAGGAAGTTGTCGACAACGACAGCCGCGTACTCGGGGTCGCCAGCGCTCTGGACGGAGTGGGAGATTGTCTCGGTCCTGGGGAGCCCATCGGAGGCAGAGCCCCTCACCTTGATCTTCTGAGCCTTGTGCCAGTTCGTTGAGTTGAACACGACGAATTCAGGGGTGAAGATCATCTCGTCGCTGGCGCCTTCAACGAAGACAATGATCTCGTCCTTGGGCTCGCTGGCCAAGCTCACGAAGTACCTGGCTTCGGACTCGCTCACTCCGCTCTCCTTCGCCGTGACGGTGAGCATCGTAGGCGGGGAGTACGCCGCGCTGGAGGTCGACACCAGGACGCCCAGGAAATCGTCCTCGATGACACTGAGCGTGACATCGCCGGTGGCAAACCCGTCGAAGTACAGGTCGTCCGAGATGAACTCGTGCGTGATGACGTTCTCGAAGTCGGCGTTGGCCACGAAGTCGTCGCCCCAGTACAGCCTCACCGTGCGAATCTCGTCCCAGTCGCCGGGCAAGTTGCTGAACGTGACGTTGTTGATGCCGGTCATGACAGCAGTCTCTCCCTCGACGTAGAACTCGGGCAAACCCATGTAGGCCGAGAGCTCGACGTCGTCGAGGCCCCCGAACAGGACCGTGACCTTCTTCGTGGGCTGGCAAGTGAGCTTGAAGCTGTACTCGACGTAGTCGACAGACTCCTTGGCGGAGATGGCGAGCGGCTCGGCGCCGTTCTCCTCCATGTCCCAGCCGGCCTCGTCATCATCCTCAACGGTGACAGCGATGTCGGAGAGCACCATGGTGGAGTACGTCGGATCCGAGGAATCCACCAGGAGTTCGATGGTGTCCGTGTGGATCTCCTCCTCCATGTACTTATCGTTGATGGCCCTGATAAGGAACACCACATTCTCGTTGTAGTTCGCCGAGGTGAACGTGATGGTCTCGGGCTCGATCGTGACCTGCCCACCCTTGCTCACAGCGCGCACGACCACGTCCTGTGTGGGCGCGGTGCCGAGCGAGAGGGAGAACTCGTCAGTGTCCTTGCCCTCGGCAACCTCGGCGGATTTCTTTGAGAAGGAAACGCCAACGAGACCCAGGTGCACCCTGCCGTACGTGCTGATGCAGTCGTTGGTGGCGGTCTCGCAAGCCGACGCGAACAGAGAGAACTCCATCTCGCCCTGCCAGTCGAGCGCCGGCAAGAGCAGGATGCTCTCGGCGAACTCCTGCGGGATGGCGTAGTAATTGGTCCCGGCGTAGTACTGCTGGCAGTTCGCGCCAGAAATCCCGGCGGGCGCGAAGTCGCACGGCTCGTACTCGTACGTGGTGTCGTACGGTTCGAGCACCTCGCCGCCCACGTAAATGGCCTCCAGCCCAGTCGTGTTCGTGACGAGAGTGACGGAAAGCTCCTCACTGCCGTCCTGGTCGACGAGGCCGAGGGCCGTGATCTTGAGGGGCGCAGTGTACACGAGCTTGTCGTCGCTCGCCTCAGGCGACGTGCGCTCCGCAATGGTGATCTCGGGGAGAAGGGCGAAGTCGGGCGGGTCAACCACGGGAAGGATGTTCACCGTGAAGGGCAGGATGGTCGATGCAGCGGTGACTGCGGCAGAGGCAGAGGTCGGGTCGACGTACTCGTACGTGTACGCCATGAGCCTGTAGAAGAGCTCCCCGGACCAGTGTTCCTTGGCCCTAAGCGTGATCTTGATGCCGTCACCGCTGCCAATCAAGTAGGCAGGGATCTCGAAGAACTGAGGCGTCACCTCGGCGAAAGCCTCCTGCTCCTGCTCGTCCTGCCAAAGCGTGCGCCACAGCCAGTCTGTGGAGTTGGTCTTCCAGATCACCTCGTCGTTCACGATGACGGGGCCGCCCATGTCGTACGGGCAGTAGATCCTGATGCCCAGCGTCTCGGACGAGTCGGTGTCCACGAGAGCCAGGTCGTCGATCTGCAGCTCGAACGTGGTGTCCTCGTTGACGGTCGCGATCTTCATCTGGGCCTCAAGCTCGGGCGCGTTCGCAACGGCCTCAACGACGAAGTCGATGTCCTGACTAACGGAGACCGAATCGCTGTTCGACTGCTCGGTGGTCGTGCCTGAGATCGTCAGAGGGATGATCCCGCTGAAGTACTGGACAGCCGTGAGCCCGACGGTGGCGTAGGCAGGCGGAATGTTGTACACTCGCTCGCCGGAGGAGGACGTTTCAGGAGCGACCGCAGCACCGTCGACGGTGATTTCCAGCAGACGGTCATCGCTGCACGTGATGGTGAGCGAGAGAACCTCGGAAGCATCGGAGTCAACAAGGGCGAGGGAAATGTCGGACGGCGTCACGATGAACTCCTCGCTCTCGATCCCAACGAAGGAGCTCAGGCCGAGCTCGAAGTCCGGCGCGTCAGCCACGGCGGTGAACGTGAAGGAGAAGGGCTCGACGCCAACAACGGTGTTCGTGGCTTCGGCGTGCAGCGCGGTCTCCTCGGAAAAGTCGGTGGCAACGTAAACGAGGATCATCGACACATCGCCGGAGAAGTGGTCCGCAGTAGCCGCAGACACGAAGAAGTCAGCGTCGTCGGGAATTTCGAACGCCCGGTAGCTTGCTCCGGAGTTCTCCAGGCCCGCGAAGACGCTCGAGAAGAGATCAGACTCGATGGGCTCGGCGCCGCTGATCTCGAGGATCGAGTCGCTAACGAAGGACGCGTCCACGGAAGTGAGCTCACTTTCTCCGTGCGACAGGACCGTGATGGGGGAATCGGACGAGACCTCCGAAACCTCAACCAGGTAGGCCGCCACACTCTCCGAACCATCGCTCCGATCGCTGTTCGTGAGACCAGCAAAGGAGACGACAGCAGTCTCGTCCTCCGGAACTTCGGACTCGGACGAGTCGGTGACCACGCTGTACGCGTTGACGACAGGCGAGAAGAAGAAGGAGTGGGTGCCGGCCTGAACTTCGAAGGCGCTGTCGTCCGTCGAGGTGTCCGTGACAGTCACGACGGAGATGAAGTCGACTGCGCCCGCGAAGTGCTCCACGGCGACAGCGGAGATCTCGATGTCCGAGCTCACGGGGATCTCGTACACGAAAAAGGTCGATGCGGAGGGCAGCAGCGCGATGGCACTCTCGTACTCTTCGATGAGCTGGATGGCGCAGTCGTCGCCGTCCACAGCAATGCAGCCGTCGCTGCCGAGGGTTCCCTCGACGGGAGCAACGACATCGCCATCGACAGAGAGCGACAGAAGCTGGGAATTGGAAGCGGGCCCGATCTCCAGCAAGTGCACCGCAGCGACCTCCGAGTCGTCAATCAAGTCGATGTTCTCCATCAGGAACACAGACGTCTCGTCCTCAGAGACCGCGATTCCGCCGGCGTCAGTTTCGTACTGCTCAGGGAAGTCCACCTCGACGAGCACGCTCACGTCGATCGGGACAACGGTCGTGGTCACGGCAGTGGTCGAAGGCCCAGCGGTGTCAACGAACGTGTACACGAGAGCCAGGTCGATCCGGCCGCTGAAATGAGTCGTCGTGAAAATGTTCAGGTCGATCGCGGAAGACGTGGACGGCACCACAAACGCCTTCATGATCTCGCCCGTGTTGAACTCGGAGCCGAAGAAATCGGTGTCCATGTCCGTGAAGGTCTCGTTCCCGACCTGCATGGTGCTCTGGGAGCCATCGACCACAGCAGTGCTCTCCGGCACGGCGTAGCTGAGGTCGGAGTCCAGGTTCATCTCCCTGATGGCGGAGACGGCAGAGAAGGCGCGCTCCACAAGCACGACGGACAGGACCTCGCTGTCGGTGTCGTCGACCCTGATGTTGGACAGGCGGATCAAGGTCATCGTGTCCTCCTCGGACGGGGAGGTCACGTCCTCGACGACGATCTCGTTGAAGTCCACAACGGGGGCGAACGTGACCGAGGTGCTGGTGTTGAAACTGGCGCTGACGCTCGACAGCTCGGACGAGTCGTAGATGTCGGTGTAGAAGTGAAGGTCGAAGGCACCGGAGTAGTCGGCATACACATCGAGGGCGAGCGTAAGGGTGTCGCTGCCATTAGCGGCCGTGGAAGAATCGAAGATCAAGTACTTGGGACCGATGTCGGTCTCCTCCACGAGCTGGATAACCCCGCCGCTGGCGTCGCTAAGGGTCTGGATGACCCCAGCACTGCCGTCGACGACGAAAACCTGCATCTGCTCGCTCCCGTCGTCGTCGAGCATTGTCATGGACGAGAGCACGATCTCGAACGGCTCCTCGTCCTCAACGAAGGGGGAGACCGAGGGAATCGCGGGCTCGAGCTGGTAAATCACGGGGTCAACCGTGAGGGTGAAGGAGGTGCTCTTGTACAGGAAGTCGGACTCCGAGGTGGGGGACGAGTCGGTAATGTACGCGTCCACCGACACGGGAATGACACCGCTGAAGGTGGTGGGAGGATCGATGCGAACCGTCGTCGTCGTGGGAATGAAGTACTGGAAGAAGATCGCGTCGGCAGTCGTCGTCGCGTTGCTGCTCGTCGCGTTGGTAGCGCCGGTCATCTCAGACACCACGCTGTACGGGATCTCCGTTCCGCTAACCTCGTCGTAGACTGCGATCTGGACGGTGTGCGCGACCGTGAACGATAGCGTGAGCTGCTCCGACAGGTCGGTGTCGGTCGGAACGATGGTGGACACGTCAATGATGAAGATCCCGCCCTCGTCGAGCGTCGCGTTCGCGATGAAGAGGTCAAAGTCATCGGCGATCGGAAGGTACTGGACGGTGAACGGGACGACAGTCGTCTCGGCCACAGACACGCCCATGCCCGTGTCGGTGACGACGTAAACAAGGGCGAAGTCGACAGTGCCGGAGAACTGCAGTAGGGAGGCCATCTCAAGCGTTACTGACGAGGCGTACGCGGCAGACTCGGGCAGCTCGTAGACAGAAACGGCGGCATCGTCGTGGGCGGGGAACGAAGCATCCGGGAAGAGCGTCATCCCACCGTCAACAAAGTCAGCCGTGGAAGGGTCCTGCAGGCTGCCGCCCAAGTCCGTCGTGATGGAGGCGATGGTCCGCTCGTAGGCGAACGAGGGGAACTCGACGAGGTAGATCGACAACGTTTCCGTGTCGTCGACCTTGGAGATGTTGCCGATCTTCACGGTGGCGCTCGTGTCCTCGACCGCGAAACCAGGATTCGTCGTAATGGACAAGGGCTCGACGACCGGCAGGAAGGAGGCCTCTGCGAAAGCGACGTACTGCATGCTTGACTCGGAGGGGACCGTCGGGTCCTCGCCGAGGTCAGGAGCAGCATCGAGGACGTCCGAGACAACCAGCAGCGGAAAGGATCCCGAGAAGTGCTCCACCGAGGACACAGACAGCGTGATGCTGTCAAGGGTGCTGTTCGTGTCAGCGACCGACGTGCTGTCGAGCACCTTGTACACGGACACGACCCTTTCCACGTTGTCTTCGCAATCGGAGGGGTCGGAGCCGTAGCTGTAAGAGTCGTGGTCGTTGGAGGTGACGACCTCCTCAAGGTCACGGTCCAGGTCGAAGTCGAGGTGGGACGAGTCAGCAGAGAGGACCGCAAGCTCGCTGAGAAGGGGGAACTTCTCGGACCCAACCCGCACACTAACACTAGAGAGCAGGCCGCAGCTCGTGTCCACAAGGTAGATCTGCATCTGCTCGCTGCCGTCAGAGTCGATCATCTTGACGCCGCCAATCTCGAGAACGAACTCGGTGTCCTCGTCCACGGGCGAAGCGTCCAGAAGGACGGGCGCCGGCTGCGTGATGAGGGGAATGACGGAGAGCGAGAAGTAACCACTCTTGGTCAGCACGTCGTAGCCGGCCGAGGACTCGTCGTACAGCGTGCCGAAGACCGTGGCGGAGATGAAGCCACTGAAGAATTGGTCGGGAACGACGCGAAGCGCGGTAGACGTGGTCGGGATCTCGTAGCGGAGGGTCATGACGGCAGTGTCCTTCTCGTCGCCGTAGCTGTAGGAACCCGGGGCGATCGAGAAGGTCGGAACGGGAGCAATCTCAGTACCGGTTGCCTCGTCCACCAACGAAATGTGAGTGAGGTCGGAAGAGACCTCGAAGTCGATGGAGATGCTCAGGAACTCGGACGAATCCGTGTCGGTCGGAGTCATGTGGGCAATGTCGAGGAGGAACTCGCCGCCCTCCTTGTTGACCTGGTCGCTGAGGAAGAGGCTGAAGTCGTCCGCCACGGGCGACACGTCGATGGCAAACTGCTTCTCGGTGACGCGCTCATCGGTGCCCAAACCGGGCGCTTCGTCGATGATCACGTAGGTAAGCGTGAGGGGAATGACGCCAGAGAAGTGCTCAACGGGGTTCAACGTCAGGGAGACGACCGAGCTGCCGTCGTTCGGCAGGGGAATGCTGTACATGTACGCACTCGCGTCTCCGGAGGCCTCTCCGTAGAGAGGGGAGCCACCGGTGACAGCGACAGACGCAAACGCACTAGTGGCAGTCCCGTCCGCGAGGGTCTCAACGAGCCACACAGAAAGCTGCTCGGATCCGTCTCTGTCAACCAGAGACACGCCAGAGAGGGAGAGCGTGCCCGGAGAGTCCTCAAACATGGGCGCGACAGCGAAAGCAATGGAGATCTCGTCGACCACGGGCTCGAAGGCGAGGGAGACGGAGACAGTTTCCTCCGACGTGGCGGTGGCGAGCTCGTCCGACCCAGGTGTCGGGGCCTCGTCCCTGATGACGGTGTGGAAGAGAACTGAGAAGGAGCCCGAGAAGTGCATCTTGGCGGCCACGCGCACGAGGGCACTCTGCGCGGGCGCCGAGAGCTTGCTGTCGAAGACCTTGTAGACGCGGATGCTGGTGCCGGCCGAGCTTAGGTCAAGGGACACCGAACCGTCCGAGAGCAGCACAGCCATCTCGTACTCCACCACCTCGTAATCAGATCCAACGTCGATGTCGCGCTCCTCCGAGCCGTACGAGAACGAGTGAGAGTACTCGTACAGGGTGCGCCTCACGAAATGGTCGGAGAGCTCGAGAACCTCGCCGTAGCCGTAGCCGTAGCTGTAGCTGTAGCTGAAGTAGCCTTCCTCGTCGGCCATCATTGCGGGGGCGACGACAGCGTCGAGGTTGCCGTCGCTGATGTCGACCAGGTAGATGGCGACGGACTCACTGCCGTCGTTGTCAATGAGGTCCGTGCCGTCCAAGAAGAACGAGTAGAGCTCGCCCTCCGCGACCGCCGCATTGATGGAGCTGATGAAAGGCGCGTCCTGACTGACCACGGGGTCGATGGTGAGCACGAAGTGGCCCTTCTTAGTCCTTGTGTCGTCCCCAGACGGAGACGTGTCGGACACAGTGGCAACCATGCCGAAGTCAAAGAACCCGGAGAAGTGAGGCGAGGGGACAACTTGAACAGCGTTCACGCTGCCCTCGGTACCCATTGAGCCAAGATCGTACCTCATCAACGTGGAGGAAGAGTCGCTGAAGATCAAGTGCAGGGAGGGGACGATCTCAGCGCCGTCGCGCGCCGCATACATCTTGAAGCTGCTGCTGGCGGCGAGCGGCACGTCGAGGACCAGATCCAAGACCTCTGAGGAATCGTCGTCGGTGGGCCTGATCGCAGACAGGTCGACGACGAAGGAGCCGCCCTCGATTCCTGACTGGTCCTCCAGGAAGAGGGAGAAGTCGTCGGCAACGGGCGAGAACTCAACGGAGAACTTCTCGGCCCCAGCCGACGTGTCCTCGCTCAGCGAGTGCGAGTCGGTGAGGGTGTGCAGGAGGGCGAGATCAATAGTGCCTGAGAAGTGCTCGGTCGTCTTGAGGAGCACCTCGACCGAATCGGGAAGAGCAGCGGGCAGGTGGTAGACCGCAACCATGTAGGCGCCATCGTCGAGAGAAAGGAGGGGGAAGCGACCAGCACCCAGGTCGATGGAATGATCGAAGACATCAGCGAACGTCATGGAAAGTTCCGCGCCGTCGAGAAGAATCGCATTCAGCTTGGGGATGGTGTCCGTCTCGGAGAGCTTCTCGGTCAGGAAGAAGGAGATGGTCTCAGAGCCGTCCTTATCAGTCAAAGACAGGCCGGACAACTCGATGCTAGCATACGAGTCCTCGGTGAAGACGCCGGAGGTCACAGACGGGTGGATCTGATCGGCGACCGGTTCGAAGCGGGCCTCCGTGACGACCAACGCCGTGTGCACGCGGGTCTCTTTCCCGCCGGTGGAGAGCTCGGCGGAGTCGTTCACCAACGTGAGCACAGAGAGGGGGATGAAGCCTGAGAAGTGATGCGCGGCAGCAACCGTGACCTCGACGGAGGCGGTGGGCGCGCAAGACGTAGTGTCGAGCACCTTGTAAGCAGTCACGAGGCTACCAGCAGCGGACAGGTCGAACGAGATGCCGCCATCCTCGGTGAGGACGGCGTGGGTGGGTTCAAGTGCATCAATGTCCGGCATGTAGAGCTCCACGTAGGAGCCGTACGAGCCCTCGTAGTCGAAGTCGCTGTCGTAGTCGTAAGAGGACAGGCGACGGGAGTACGAATAAGAGTAGGCCGAGGAGTGCTCAGAGACGGCGGAGGACCCAATGCCGAACAGGGAAGACGCGGACATCGAGTCCGCGACAACGTAGATCGCCATGGACTCACTGCCGTCGGAGTCCACCAGGTCCGTGTTGGAGATGGTGAACGTGAAGATCTCGTCCTCGAGCACAGGCTCGCCGGGGTGGACCACAAAGATCAGACTGGCTGATTAGGGGGGTGACGCTCAGGGTGAACTCGCCCTGCTGGACGCGCATGTCGTAGGCGCCGCCGTAGTCGGCGGGCGACGAGTCGACGACAGTCGCAATCACCTTGAAGCTGAAGAAGCCAGAGAAGTGAGGCAGAGGGACAACCGTGACCGAGGAGCAGTCGCTGGGGATCTCGTAGCGCACCATCGAGGAGTCAGCGGCATCCGAGTCCGAGTCAGGGGCTTTCCCGTACGAGTAGGAGAAGGCGAGCGCAGAGACGGCACTGTGCGGCTCGATGGGGATCTCAGGGGAGGAGCTCGGGAAGATGGCGACAGAGGCCGCGAGGTCAGCAGGCAGGTTCAGGGAAAGCGAGAGGACCTCGGAGCTGTCCACGTCCGAGGGCTCGATGCTCGACAGCAAGACCTCGAAGCTCTCGCCTTCGACAATGACCTGGTCCCTCAGAGCGATCGTGAAAGGATCGACGACAGGGGCGAAGTCGACGTAGAAGACCGTGACGGTATGGTCGCGCTCCACCGCCATCGCGTCGCTGCCGTCAGCATCCGTGTGAGCGCTGTCCTCGATGGTCGCAATGAGGGCGTAGACGACGGTTCCGGAGAAGTCGTCCGTGGCCTTCACGCGCAGATCAAAGTTCGACCGGCCCTCCGTTGCCGAGAGAGGAAGGTCGAACGCGGATACAGAATCGCACTCGCCGATCATGTCGCACAGCAGGGAGTGACTCGGCACGGCGTTGCCTGCGAAGGCGCCGGGTGCTCCGCTGATGGAGGCACGCTCGGTGACGAAGGGGGCGCTGCTGCCGTGGGAGGAAGAACGGAGCTCAACAAGCTCGAAGCGAAGCACCTCGGAGCCGTCATTGTCGATGAGGTCGAGCTCGGAGACGGTGATGTTGGCCCACTTGTCCTCGTCTGAGCTGCCGGAGCCCACCTCGACCGAGATCATGTCCGGCACGGGAAGCACGGAGGCCGTGAAGCTGTCGAAGTAAGAGCGAGTCACAGACGTGATGTACGGCTCGCCGGGCAGAGGGGCGGTGTCGGTGACAGTGGTCGCGACCATGAGGTCGAGCAGGCCGGAGAAGTGACGGACAGTTGCCACGGAAACGTCCACGGACGAGTCCGGGCTCGTGGCGCTCTCGAAGATCTTGTACACCATCACGGGCTCGCTCGTCTCAGAGGCACTCCATGAGATGCTGCCGTCGACGGCCAAGTAAGCAGGGTAACCAGCGATGCCGTCCGGCAGCTCCAAGAGGTCGTCGTCGTAAGAGTAGCTCTGGGCCAGGCGCCTGTACTCGAAATCAGTTTCGTAGCCGCTGCCGCCGTGGTGGTAGCTGTAGCTGTAGCCGTTATCGGTGGTAGAGGAGGTGACCCCGAGGATGGGGGCTCCAAGGAAGGAAACGAGGTAGATCTCCATGGACTCACTGCCGTCGGCGTCCACCAGGTCCGTGTTGGAGATGGTGAACGTGAAGAGCTCGTCCTCGAGCACAGGCTCGCCGGGTTGGACCACAGGGTCAGACTGGCTGATCACGGGCATCACAGTGAACGTGAAGCCGCTCTTCTTAGTCAAGTAGTCGACTCCGGTACCAGCCTGGTCCTTGACAGTAGCAACCGCAGTAATGGAGAAGAAGCCACTGAAGTGCGCCTCGGCCTCCAGCTCGATGGCAGAACACCCGCGAGGGATGTCGAAGCGCAGCTTCGCGCGCCCGCTGCCGTAGCTGAAGGAGTCGGCGTAGGAGTAGCTGGAAGACGACTGCGAGAAAGTCAAGGACGGCTCGATCGAAGCCCCGGACTCCCCGTGCTCACTTTCGCAAGAGACGAAGAGGGGCGCACCCTCATCCACCTCGATGGCAAGGCTGAGGACCTCAGAGCTGTCCTTGTCGGTCGGCTGCAGGTCGTCGACAGGCACCACGGCGTAGTAGCCTTCGTCAGCGACGACATCGTTGATGCGCAGCTCGAAATCATCCGCAACAGGGGCGAAGTCCAGGCGGAAGGGCACGACGCCAGCTGCCTCCGACGCGCCCGTGTCCGACACATCGGTCACGACGTAGCCGAGAGCGAGGTGCAGTGAGCCGGAGAAGTCCTCGAAGGGCCGAATGTCCAGCTGCATGGTGGAAGCGTGGGACTTCGACGCGGAAAGTATGGGATAGAGACGAACAGTGAAAACCTCGTCTTGGAGAAGGCTGGGGACGTAGTGCTCAACCTCAGTTCCGAAGCACACGAAGCCACTGACGACTTCGCACTGGTAGGAGGGCAGGCCAGCCGCGGCTCCGGGCAGCATGACATCACCCAACCGCATCTCCTCAGAGGGTTCAAGATCAATGAGCCAAAGGGAGAGGCTCTCCGAGCCGTCGTCGTCGATGAGGTCCAGGTCAGTGACGGTGACGTGAGCAAGCATGTCCTCATCGAACTCCCCCGACTCGACGCTCGGGTGGATCATGTCCGCCTCCGGGCGCCAAGTGAGTGTCTGGGTCATGATGTGCGTGCGCTTGACAGTCTCGACCGAGCCGTCGGCCATCTCGGCAGAGTCAGTCACCACGGCAGCCAGGAGGAGCGTGACGTCCCCAGAGAAGTGGGAAGACGTGCTGACTTCGATCGGCACGTCACGACTGCGCTGGATCTCGCTGTCGTAGACCTTGTAGAGAGTCGCCGGCTCGTCAGCGGGGGACGGAGCAGTGCGGCCAATGGCAAGCTCGGCGGTGGCACCGTCGATCCAGTTCATCCAGCCCTCGACTCCGGGCAGCGCCCTCGCGTTCTCGCTGTAGCTTCCGAAGCTACCGTAGGAGTAGTAGTCCAGGTATCCACCGCCGGCTCCACTAAGGTCGATGAACTCGTCATTTTCGTAGTAATCGCCGAGGGGTGACCACACCGAAATGTCGGTAGGGTACGGGATCGCCGTGGTGGCAACCACGTAGAGCTCGAGGATCTCAGACCCGTCGATGTCAACGAGGTCGAGATTGGTGACCGTCAAGGTCTTGACCTCGTCCTCGAGCACAGGCTCTTCGGGGCGAGGGTACGTGCCCTGGTCAACGTACGGGGCCGGCTGTGAGTCCGCAGACGGGTGCGTGTCGATGGAGAAGCGGCCGGACTTGACACGAGTGTCGACGTCACTCGGGCTCGTGTCAGTGACGGTGGCGGTAACGGTGAAGACGATCCCGCCGGAGAAGTACGGGGCCACGACGATGCTCAGCATGTCGTCCTGCGACCCAGCAGGCAGGTAGTACCTGGCAACGAGAGAACTCGAGCCGTACGACGATGCGTACGACTCGTACTCGTACGAGTAGGAGCCAGCAGAGAGAGCGGCAGAGAAAGCCATCTCAGGGACGAGCTCAGTGACACCTTCCCCAGACGTCAGGAGGACATCGACAACGTCAGCGAGGGCCGCGTCCACCTCAAAAAAGACGGAGACGACCTCGGACTCGTCGTCGTCGTTCAGCACGATGGAGCTGGGGAAGAAGCTGTAAGGCTCCGACCCGAAGCTCTCCGCGGTAATCGTCTCCATCCTGTCCAGGCTCTCGAGGCTAAGGGTAAAGTCGTCGGCGACAGGGGCGAAGGAAAGCTTGAACGGCATCGCGACGCTCTCCTTGTCCAGAGACGTGCCCGCGAGCCCGTGAGCCTCGTCGACAATGCTGTACACGAGGGCAACGTCGATGAGGCCGGAGTAGTCTGCCACCGCGGCCACGCGAACCATGGTCTCGGAGGAGGAGGGGGGGATCGACAAGAGGTGCACAATGATCTCGGTGTCGGGGTCACGGGAAGCAAGCGCGGGCACCTCGATGAGGTTCAGCCCGAACGAGAGCGTGCTGTTCAGGACAGCCGCGTCGGTTTCGTGGACATCGAACATGCCCGCCACCTCGATGTTGGCAATGAGGGACGGGGAGCCGGCGCGCAGGAATTCGACGAGGTACCAAGAGATGGTCTCAGAACCATCCTCGTCGATCAGATCAAGGTTGGACAGGGTGATGTCCGCGTACCCGTCCTCAGAGGCGTCGGCGGCCGACAGGAACACGTCGACCATGTCGACGACGGGCTCAAATATGAGCGGGCCGATGGACAACACGTCGTGCTTGCTGGGGGAGTACTCCTGACCGTCGGGCATGACTGCGAAGTCATCGACGACGGTGACGAGGAGCAGCGGGGGGAGCCGACCAGAGAAGTGCGGGGAGCCCATGATGGAAAGCGAGAGCGTGTTCGCGTCGCCGCTGCTGTCCAAGCTGCTGTACACCTCGTAGACGGTGACAGGCGTGAGCTTCGAGCCGTCCGCGAGCTGATGGAAGTGCACCATATCGCGATCGTCGAGGAAGGCTTGGACACCGCGGATTCCACCGCGGGAGGGTGCGTCGCCGAACGAGAAGTCGTAAGAGAAGGAGTCAAAGTAGGAGTAGCCGTCCAGCCGGCGGCTGGCGGTGCCATCGGCGTCCGTGTTGTAGGAGTAGTCGCCGTAGTCGTCGAAGTCTCGGCTGTAGTAGTCATCGAGAGTAGCGCGGTCCTCGTCCGAGAGCGACTCCCAGAACTCGAACATGTCGCCGGAGGGCCCCGCGTTCGTCGCGTTGGCGACGTATGAGAGGGAGGCGGCGACGTACGACAAGCTGTCGTCGCGGTCGACGAGGTACATGACGAGAGACTCGCTGCCGTCAGAGTCCGCCAAGGAGACGTCGAACACGTCGACCACGAACGGGGTGTCCTCGGCCACAGAGGGTTCAGGAAGGGTGAAGTTAACACTGGGCTGGGAGATAGTGGGGTACACGAGGAGATCGAACGAGGAGAGCTTGGTCATCGACGACGATCCAGTCGAGACGACGTCGGAAACCGTAGCACTCAGCTCGAAATGGATGCTGCCACTGAAGTGCGTCGAGGGCACAGCAGACACCATCACTGATCCGGCGGGGATGTCGTAGCGGAGGAAACCGGTCCCAGAGTCCACGGAGTAGTCGTCGACGTAGCTCCCGTACGAGTACGAAAAGGCGTCGACGACAAGCTCCGACGTGAAGTAGGGAACAATCTGGGGAGTCCCGACGATGCTCGAGGGGTTGTACAGCGCCGAGGCGTAGATGGCGAAGGCGGAGTCCATGGCGGCCTCGGCGTCAACGAAGAGAGAGAGCGCGATCGTCTCACTCCCGTCGGTGTCGGAGGGCAGCACGTTGGACGGCAAGTAGGAAACCCAAGCCTCGCCCTCGTTGATCTCAGCCCTGATCTTGGGGATGGAGAAATCGTCGGCGACGGGGTGGTAATCGACGGAGAGCGGAACGAAGGAAGCCTCAGAGACAATGAAGCCATCGCCGTACACCTCCGAAACCGTGTACACGAGGCCAAGGTCGAGCCGCCCAGCAAAGTTGGGCGTGGGCACGACATCGAGGGTGATGACGTCGGTGTCCAAAAGAGTCGCAGGGATCCTGGTGATCGCCATCTTCTCAGAAGCAGCGAAGCGGGCAGGAGGCTCGCCGCCCACCCAGTTGAAAGCAGCCACGCCCTGACCAAGGAACCGCTCCCCCGTGCGGGAAGAATTGCTCTTGAAGATGTCGGAGTAGACGCGAGCGCCGGCGGTCATGACCCCAGCTTCGGCAGGCGGGAGCAGCTCGGAGCTTTTGCTACTAGACGGGAAGAAGGAGGAGACCGCGGAGAAGTTCCTGTCGGGACCGAAAACCTCGACGATGTACACGTCGAGGGTCTCCCCGTAGTCGCGCTTCGGGTTCATGATGTCAGAGATCGTGATGGAGAAGGTGTCCTCTTCCATCACAGCGTCGGTGGAGGTGGCGGCTGACATGTCGAACATCGACACGACGGGCGTGAAGTATGCCTTCGCCTCGGCGTAGTAGTGAGTCGACACGTGGTTGTCGGGCGGGGGCAGGGAGGGCGCCGAGTCTTCCACGAGTGTGATAAGCGCGAGATCGAAAGCTCCAGAAAAGTGGGGCGTGGACTCCACAAGCAGGGAGACCAAGTCCAGGCCGAGGTGCCCGTGGGCAGTGGAGGAGTAGACGTTGTAGGCCGTGACGCTGGTTCCGGGAATGGACAGGTCGAACGAAATCGAGCCGGAGGAGGTCAGGATCGCACTCATCGACTCAAGCGAGACCGCGGGGGCGCCTCCCATGGAGTAGCTCTCGCTGTCGTAGCTGTAATACTCCAACTCGCCGGCGTAAGCAGACGACGACACAGAGCCGAGCAGGCCACCACTGATGTCAACGACGTAGACGTCCATCTGCTCGCTGCCATCGAAGTCGACCATGTCCATCCCGAAGATGTCGATCATGAACTCGTGGTTCTCGGGCACGGGGTTCCCGGACACGAAATCGGGCGCGGGCTGAGTAATCCGAGGCAAAGACGTGAGCGCGAAGCTGGACTGCTTCTGCCTCACGTCCGACGCAGTCGCGGTGAGATCAGAAACGACTCCGACGACGGTCACTTCGATAGAGCCGGAGAAGGTCGAGCGGGGGACCACCGTGATGTTGTGAGTGGAAGCCGGGATGTCGAAGCGCTGCATGGCGCCTCCCTCGCCGCCGTACGAGTACGAGTAGGTGCCCTCATCGTCATCGTAAGAGAACGAGTAGGAGTAATCGTCGAGGCGCGGGAACATGAAGACAGAGTACGGGAAGATCTCAGTGCCGTTCGCAAACACGGACAGGTTCAACTCCTCGCCGTCGACCACGTTGAGCGACAAGTCCATGGACTCCGAGGGGTCCGTGGGGTGGACGTGGCTGACATCGACGGTGAAGGACTCGCCCTCGGGAGAAGTCTGGGAGGCCACAGCCACGGAGAAATCATCCACGACCGGCATGTACTCAGCATTGAAGGGAACCATCCTCGCCTGCTTCACGGAGAGGCCGTCCCCGTAGCGCTGAGTGATGGAGTACATGATCGCGAGGCTGATTGAGCCAGCGAAATGAGGAACCGTGCTAAGATCCAGCAGAACCTCGTCGTGGTCGTTGAACATGTGCTGCGGCAGCTCATGCATTACCAGGTCCAGGGTACCGACGTGATCAGACTGCGAAGGGAGGAGAATTGCCTCCTCGGCTCCGATGGTGAGGGTGCCGTTGACAATCTTGACGGCAGCACTGTCGAGCGAGACGTCGTTTACCCTGACGCGGGAGAGGAGCGGCGGGGAGTCCACAGAGATCAACTCGACGAGCATGATCCTGAGCTCTTCGGAGTAGTCGCGGTCCTCGCTGAGCAGGTTAGACACGGAAACAGTCAGCGAGTGATCCTCGCGAGCGCGGCCGGGTTTCACGTGCAGCGGGAACATGTTGATCACCGGCGTGTAGTAGGCAGTAGCTTCGGCCGCAAACATCTTAGCAACGGTGCTCGCGGGCAAGTTGGCGGCGGTGTCCCTGACTGTCGTGAGGATGGGGATGTTAATGCCACCCGAGTAGTTAGGGACGGACTCGATCGAAATCGTGAACGACTCGGGAGCGGCAATCGACGAGTCGAACACCTTGTACACCTTGACGGGGATGCCGGGGGAGGCAAGATCACGCGAGAACGAATGGGTGCTCACATCGTACACGGCCTGGAAGGAGTTGAGTGCGCCGACAGACGGGAGCATCAGGATCTCCTCTCCGTAAGAGCCGTCGAAGGAGTAGACGTCCTCTAGGAGGCGGCTGGTGCTGTCGTAAGAGGCCATCTCCTCGCCGTAGGAGTAGGAGTAAGAAGAGAAGAAGTCCAGTCCGCTCAGGGCCGTCGACCAGACTCCCTCGATGCGCTCGCCGTCGTCCACGTCAATCACGTAGATAGTCATTACCTCACTGCCGTCGGCATCAACCATGGCGGTGTTGGAGACCTCGATCGTGTAGATCTCGTCCTCCAGCACAGCAGGGCCAGGAACGACGCGGGGCGACGGCTGGTTGATCTTGGGGACCAGGGAGAGCACGAAGTTCGTCCGCTTGGAGCGCCTGTCAGATCCGTCGGTAACAGTGGCCAGGGCCGTGAAATCGAGCGAGCCGGAGAAGTACTCTTTGGCGACGATGCGAACACCGTCGGGAAGGGGCGAGGGGACATCGTACCGCATCACGACCTCGGCCTCGCCAGGCGAGTAAACATTGTAGGAGTAATCTCCGTCGTCCTCGCTGCCGTACGAGTAGGAAGAAGACGAGCGAGGGTACACGAAGGAAAGGTAGGGGAGAACCTTCTCGTCGCCGACAAACATCGAGAACGATTCTTCCGCGCCCTCCTCGACCAGGAAGTACAGAGCCAGAGTCTCAGAGTCATCAACGACGGTGACAGAGCCCAATTCGACAAAGAACTCGTCGCCCTCCATGCCGCTCTGGGAGTCGATGAAGAAATCGAAGTCATCAGCGACGGGCAGGAAGTCGATCGCGAAGAAGGACGCTCCCGTGGCCTTGGCCTCGATGGCGGAATCCACACCGCTCATGAAGTCAGTCACTGTGTACACGACACCGACGTCGACGGAGCCAGAGAAGTGCGCGGAGGGGGTGACGCCGAAGGTGAAGGAGGAAATGGAATCATCCGAGCCGATGGTAGGCACCACGTGGATCCTCACGGAAGTTGACGGCTCGTCGCCGGACGAGAACTGCGACAGGTCGATGGGGGGGAAACCCTCGCCGTCCTTCACGCGAAGAACGTGTTTCTCGTCGATCACAGCGTCGAAGGAGGGCATGACGGCGTTGTCGAGCTCCAAGATGGACACAGAATCGAGCTCGAAGGTACCCGAGGGGCCAACACGCTCCACGAAGACAATGTCCAGCAGCTCGTCAGGGTCGCGAAGGTCCACGTTCGACAGCTTGATGGTCGCGATCTTGTCCTCGTAGAAAGTGCCCGCATCGATCCTGATGTTCGGCAAATCAACCACCGGGTAGAAGACGGTGGAGTACGTGCTTGTGAACTGCATCTCCATGACGTTGGAGTCAGCGTCGATTTCCTTCACGAGGGTCACGACAGCAAAGTCGATGGAGCCCGTGAAGTGAGCGTCGGAGGCGGACAGGAAGACGGTGATCGGGTCGGTGGGGTGAGAAGAGAACGAGGAGAACACCTCGAACGCGGGCAGTTCGGACGGGGACCCAGTGAGAGTGAAGGTAGTGGAGTCCGAGAACGACCCGTAGGTGGTGGGAAGGGAGGGGCGGGGGGAAGGGTAGGAGTAGGAGTAGCTGAAGGGAAGGCCGAGGTCGAAGAACTCGTCTTCCGCGTAGGAGTAGGAATACGGGAGCGACGTCAGCACGGAGCCGATGCTGCCACCGGAAAGGTCAACCACATACACGGAGACCGAGACATCGCGGTCGTAGTCCGCAGGAGGGAGGGCAGGCGGGGTGATCTCGAGCACAGCGAGAGTGTCCTCCGCAGCCGGGGCCGGGGCGGTGACTGAGGGAGGAGACCAGTTGAAAGCAGCCCCAGGCACGTACGGGTATGAGTACGAGTACGAACCAGGGAGGTGGACGAAGATGAGAACGACCATGGTCGAGGAGACCTCGGGGAAAGACGAAGAAGGAGAAGACAGGATCTCCAACAGCGACTCCGAGAAGGCAGGCGCGGTTGAGACGGCCGCAATCTCGCTTGCGATTCTGTTCACGGAGTCCGTGGACGGACCCTCGATGAGCACGTCGGTGAGAATCTCCAGGCCGGCAGAGGAAAGCGACTGAGAGACGACAAAGACGGTCACAGATGTGGTCCCAAACGAGACCGTCAGGCGGCGAGACATCGAGCTCTCTTCATCGAGCGAGTCGGCGATGGACACCTCGAGAGCGACAGCGAACTCAGCAAGCTCCTCTTCCGTCAGGACATCAGTGAAATCTCCCGTCAGCGTAGTGGCGAGCTCGACAGTGCCTGAGGCGACCAAGTCGAAGTCCGGGTAGGACGCAGACATGGAGTAGCTGCCCGCGTCGTAAGACAAGCTGACAAATTCGTCATAGGACGACGGGTGGCTGTAGCTGCCGCCGGGCGCGTCATAGGACAAGCTGACAACGTCGTCGTCGTCCATGCTCCCCTTGTAGGAGTACGATGCGCGGTAGCTCCCCTCTTCGTTGTCCATCGACAGGGACACAACGTAGTCGTCGTCCATGCTCCCCTTGTAGGAGTACGATGCGCGGTAGCTCCCCTCTTCGTTGTCCATCGACAGGGACACGTAGGTATCGTCGGTGGAAGCGGCATAAGACATGCTACCACCCATCGAGGAGTCATACGAGTAAGAGAGGTCCAGGCTAGAGTCGTAGCTGAAGGCTTCGTCGTCCTCGACCAGCAGCACCTCCTCGACGATCACCCCGATCGCAGACACAGAGGGAAGGCTAGTGTTTTCGTTGATCTCCTCAGCCAGCTCCTCAGCGAACTTCTCGCTGCCTGCCGCGTCGGCGATCTCCATCGCGATCTCGTTCACTTCGTGCACAGTCACGCCCGACTCGGGGGGAGCGTCAACCTTCACAAACACCTCAACGAACAGACCGTCCTCAGCAACGTGCTGCTCGATAGCCTCGGCGTTGATCTCCACGCCGCTCTCGAGCAGCAGAAGGTGGC
>BRYB01003343.1:0-14183 GCA_030267505.1 Tetraparma gracilis | reverse complement strand
CCCCCCCCCCCGCCCGTCTGCAAGGAGCCCTTCCAGCGATGCGCCTCCTTCTCTTCCTTTCCCTGCTCTCCCTCTCCCCCGCCCTCCCGCTCCGCGCGCCCGCCTCCCCCCTCCCCAAGCCCCTCTCCGCCCGCGGCGGCGCCGCGCAAGCCCAATCTGAGGAGGCGGCGTCGTACGAGGCGTACTCCGAGGAGGCGTACTCCGAGGAGTCCGAGGAGTCGGTCGCTCCCCGCCCCTCCAAGCCCAAGAAGTCCAAGTCCGAGAAGTCCAAGCCCCTCCTCTCCTCCGCCCCCTCGCTGCTCAAGTCCCTCCCCGCCTTCCCGCCGCTGCTCCTGCTGCTGAAGGCCTTCGTAGCGTCGCTGCTCGACCCGTCTTACCTGCCCGAGTCACCCAGGAGTGTACAGGGGAGCAACCTGCGATCGGCGCTCGAGCGTGAGCCCCAAGCAAGCGAAGCGAGAACCCGAGCGAAGCCCGCCCGCCCCCGCGAAGCGAGCGAGCGAAGCGAGGTTCTGGGCGAAGAGGGAGGTCTGGGCGAAGAGGGAGGTCTGGGCGAAGAGGGAGGTCTGGGCGAAGAGGGAGGTCTGGGCGAAGAGCGAAGGTCTGGGCCCGAGCGAAGGTCTGGGCTCGAGAGCGTGTAGCCGAAGGCGGCCGCGAGAAGGACCAGGCCGAGCGAGGGACCAGGCCGAGCGAGAGACCAGGCCGAGCGAGGGACCAGGCCGAGCGAGAGACCAGGCCGAGCGAAGGTCTGGGTCAAGAGCGTGAGGAGCGTAGCGGGTAGCGAACGACCCAGGCCGAGCGAGAGACCAGGCCGACCGAGAGACCAGGCCGAGCGAGGGACCAGGCCGAGCGAGGGACCAGGTCGAGCGCAGGGGAGAGAACAGCAGCGCGGGGGGCGGGGGGCCCGAGCGAGGCCGGCGAGCCCCGCGCCCGCGCGCCGGGCTCTCGGGGGTTTTGCGATGAAGCGGGGGGGGCGCGCGGCGGGGGCGGAGGCTGCGCGCGGCGCTCCCTCCCTCGGCTCGCCCCCCCCCCCCAACCCCCCCCCCCCCCCCCTGCGCTCCCCGCCCAGGCAAGTCCTTCTCCGGCGCGGCCTCCGGCGCGCGCAAGGGCGCGCGCAAGATGGGCCGCGGCAAGGCCAAGACGCTCGCGGACCTGCCCAAGCTGTCCGCGTGAGGCTAGCCCTCCCGCCGCCTGCGGGCGACGGGGGGGGGAGGCCTTTTTTCGAGTGGAGCGGGGCGCTGGGGTTTTTTGTGGGGTGGGGGGGGCCGGGATGACGGGCGCCCGAAGGGCGCCCTGAAGAAGGTCTCCTCCCGTGTTCGAGCGCGAGCTCGGAAACAACCCCCCAAACTAATAACCGCGTGTTTCTTCCGCCAAAACCATTCCGTTCCCACCTCCCTTCCGTTGGTTGCCCTTAAATTACGCGCTCTTCTTGGGCGTCCTCCTCGCGGGGCTCTTGGACCTGCCTGCCTTGGCGGCGACCTTCTTCGCCTTCGCGGGGCTCTTCGGGGCCTCCTTCTCCACCTTGCACGGGATGCTGAAGCACTTGATCCGGAGGATGCCCGTGACCTCCCAGATGAGGCTGACGACGAGGTGCGCGTACGCGAAGAGGCCGATGGCGAAGAACTCCTTGAGCACGAACTCCTCGTCGACGAGCTCCTGCTTGTACACGTCGTACGCGGCGTGGAGCGCGAGGACGAAGAACACGGACAGCGTCTTTCCGAAGGGGTGGTACCTGCGAGTTGCGTGGTGGGGGTTAGCGCTGTTTGGTGAGGGCGCGGGCGCTTGTGATGGAGGTTCCGAGTATGAAAAAAGATGCGCCTGGTCAGTGCGGTCATTTTGCGCTACTCGGGAGCCCCATCGCGCGAGATCCCAAGGCGATACAGCTGATAACGTGCGCGCGCACCCCGGTGCGAAGGGTGCCTTTCTGCGGAGGAAGCGGGCGAGCGAAGGGGCTGGAGGGGGCGCGGGCGAAGCGCGTGCTCTTCTGCGGAGGAAGCGGGCAAGCGAGGGGGCTGGAGAGGGCACGAGCGAAGCGCGTGCTCTTCTGCGGCGGAATCGGGCAAGCGGTTTTCGCGCGAGCAGAGCGGGAGAGAGAAGGAACGCGCGCGCGAACAACCTCTTCTCTTGCGCGAGCAGAGCGGGAGAGAGACGCGAGCACGCGCGCGATCAACCTCTTCGCTTGTGCGAGCAGAGCGGGAGAGAGAAGCGAGCACGCGCGCGAACAACCTCTCCGCTTGTGCGAGCAGAGCGGGATAGAGAAGCGAGCGCAATCTCTTCTCTTACGCTCGCTTCGCTCCCCCCCCCAAAACCTCTTATCTTGCGCTCGCTTCGCTCCCCACCCAACAATCTCTTCTCTTGCGCCCGTTTCACTCCCCCTCCCAACAACCTCTACTCTTGCGCTCGCTTCGCTCGCGCGCCCGCTTCGCTCCCCTCCCCAACAACCCCTTCTCTTGCGCTCGCCCCAACTCACTCCTCGTCGCACAGGTGCGCGACCATGAGCTGCGTGACGAGCTTGCTCCAGAGCAGCGCGATGGACCAGATGACGAGCTGCGGGTGCTTCTGCATGATGTTGTTGGGGGAGTGGATGACCCAGCCGAGCGCGAGGGACACGAACACGATGAAGGGGGTCATCCTGGTGAGCGCGACGGGGAGGGAGAAGTTCTTGTCCTCCGCGTCGAGCTTGACGGCCTTGATGACGTTCAGGATGTTGGACACGATTGTGCAGACGCCCGCGGCGAGGATGAAGAAGAAGAAGATCTGGTTGTAAAGGTAGCCGCTGCGTGAGCGCGAGCGAGCGAAGGATGATTTGGTTAGAACGTGCTCAAGCGAAGGTTGTTGTGCCGCCCCTTTCTTTGGCGTGCGCTCCATCACACGCGATTCCAGCGATTGTGGCCATTTCGCTTTTCGCCCAAGCTCGCTGCTCGCCGCTCGCCCCCGGCCCGCCGCGCCGTTCCCCTCGCGATTGAGTGCGATTGAGATCCCGAAAGCTAAAAAGAACCGCCTGGTCTGTGCGGTTCTTTCTAGCTGTCGGAGAGCTCAATCGCACGCAATCCCGAGGTGCTATGGCCGCTCGCGTGCGCCCGCCCCCCAGCCCGGACGAGCTCACTTGAACCAACTGGACTCGGTGAGCCAGAAGTCGGGACCCACGATGCCGGTGAAGATGTGAATCAGGCACGTGATGACGATGCCCTCGTTGGGGCCGTTGATCACGGGCAGCGAGAGCTCGCCCGTGTAGTACTCCTCCCACGTCGCGGCGTAGAAGCCGAGCACGCCGAGGCCCCAGAAGCAGAAGCCTGGGGGGAGAGGGAGGGTGAAAAGAGGTGGTGGCGCTCTTTCGCGCCCTCGCCAGCAGCGGGGGGATGAGGGGCCATGTACTACCTCGCCGGCAGCGGGGGGGTGAGCGGGGTGTCCCCCCTCTCTGGCCCGTGTTCGCGGCAGACGAGTAGCTTCTTTAAAGCGATCGTCTCTCATCACGCTCGCCCAGGAGCCCTCGCCCAGGATCCTCGCCCAGGAACCAGCTCGCGCACTCCTCGCGCTCGCCCAGGATCAAGCTCGCTCTCTCCTCGCGCTCGCCCAGGAACCAGCTCCCTCCTTTGCGCTCGCCGCTCCACTCACTCCACGACGTCGGCCCCATCTGGATCGTGGCCAGCAGCGTCAGCGAGCTCACGGTGGTGTTGATGGCGTCGCAGCCGTGGTCGAAGAGCAGGCCCAGGGGGCCGGAGCTGCCCGTCCTGCGAGCCTGCTTGCCATCGACGGCGTCCAGGGTCTGGTAAAGGAAGAAGCAGATTCCGTTGGCCCAGTACGCCCAGGTGGGCGCGTGGCCTTCCAGCTTCGGGCAGTAGTACATCATGATCACATTGGTGACGACTGTGCAGATCAGACCGGCGAGGGTGATCAGGTTAGGGGCCACCCACAGAGGGATGTGGTCGAGCACCCACGGGTACAGATACGGGTTGGTCAGGTAGTTGTAGTAGTACGACGCGTCGCTGCCGCGATATTGGTAGTTGTGCAGGTTTTTGGCACCCTGCGCCGAAACGTACTGGGGGGGGGGGGGGGGGGTTAGGGGGGGGGCGGAGGGGGGGGCAGAAAAGGGGGGAGGGGATCGTTTGCTAACCTTGCCCCAGTAGTTGTTAGGGTTCGTGTTGTGGGGCTTGCGCGTGCGCTTCCGGAGAAACCCCATGGTGCGGGGATGGCAAGTGTGTCCTCTTCTTCCCCCCCCCCTTCTTCCTCCCCTTCGAGGCCGGAGTCTCGGGGCTTGAGCAGCGCGGTCGGGCAAATGGGGGTCCAGTCCAGAGCATGGTCCAGATGCTCAAGAACGTGCTTTCGGTGACAATCCCAAACTTCAGGGCGTCGAACACGATGACGATCGTGGGGGTGGCGGGCCAGGAGATCATCACGCGTCAAGAGGGAGAAAAGTAAAGAGAGCTCGATTTCAGAAAAATTGGCGGGTGCATCATTACAGACACTTGAGCGCGTAGTAGGTCTGAAAGACACTCTCTCTCGGGTCGGCATATCCCGTGAGGTACAATCGGTGGTTGATCGAGGCGAAGAACTCGTCCGCCGCGTCCTTGACCTGGAAGGTGTAGCCCGCCGCCGGCACGTACCCGTTGTAGTAGTCGTCACCCGCGAGGATGCCGCCCAGCTTCAGCTTCGGCCACCACGCCTCCAGGTCCGCGCGCACGTCCGCGTACGTGTGCCCGGCGTCGATATCTGCGATTGGATCGGACGGTTAGACAGTATTTGATTTGGACGGGCTGCAGATTTCTTTTGCGCTCGTTTCGCGAGCTACCGCCGCGTGCGAGCGAGCATGCATGCGCGAGCTACCGCCGCGTGCGAGCGAGCATGTATGCGCGAGCTACCACCCACCCTCGCAGCCATGTTTTGCGTTCGCATTCTTCTTTCCCGCGAGCTACCACCCACGCTCGCAGCCATGTTTTGCGTTCGCATTCTTTTTTCCCGCGAGCTACCACCCACCCTCGCAGCCATGTTTCGCGTTCGCATTCTTCTTTCCCGCGAGCTACCACCCACGCTCGCAGCTATATTTTGCGTTCGCGTTCTTCTTTCGCTCTCGCGCACGTACAGATGAAGTCGAGGGCTCCGTCGGGCACGAGGGCTGCGGCCTCGAGAGAGGTCATGCGCAGAATCTCGTACTTGTCTTGCGGGAAGGGCGCGAGGTTCTGCAGAGCCGTCTGCAGATTCCGCTCCCCATCCTCCGCCGTGTACGCATCAACTGCGCCCCAACTGTCGACCAGGAGCATCTTGGACATGGGGAAGTTGCTTAGCCAGCGCACGCTGCTCTTGCCGTCGCAGACCCCAATTTCGGCGTACACGCCGTTCAGCCCCATGTCCTTTGCGAGCTCGTAGAAGTCCTGGAAGCTTTCCATGGGTCGAAGCAGGTAGTTTGCGTCGCCTCGACGGGAGCGCGGACCAGGAGCTGGCTGAGAAGCGACGTGGTACTGCGTGCGCGCAAGTGCAAGAGGGGGTGGATAGATAGTTAGTCGCGACGCAAGTGTAAGAGGGGGTGGGCAGATAGTTAGTGGCGCCCTTGTCTTCTCTCTCAGCCCGGCTCACCGAGTTGGTCGCCGAAACAGGGATGCTAGAAAAGACTGGGGAGTTCGAGGAGTGGCACGCGTCCCGGCGCGCCGCGAGCCGCGCAGCTGCGCTGTCCACGATCTCGTTGCCAGAGTTGAAAGGGAAGAAGGAGGTCAGCTGCGCGTTGGCTGGGGCAGGGTCGTGGGGATCAATCGGGACGAGGACGAGGGTCGTATCTCCAGCATCGTTGGACAGCATCAGGGGAAGGCTGTAAGGGTCGCTCGTGGCGGTGGATGCGATGCACGCGAGGAGTAGAAGGAGGGTGGAGATCATGACGAAGTGGGGCCCAAAGTGGGGCGGGGGTGGGGGTGGTTGGCTTACCACCGAGAAGAGCCACCAATCCTAACCTCGAACACACACATGCGTGCACTATTTTTTCTCCTCTTCCCTCACTTAATATCAACGAATCCCACCCCCCTGGCCCCTACCATCATCCTGCTCCCCCCGCACCCGAACTCCCTGACCATCTCTCTCACCCCCCATCATGCCCCCTCCTTTCTTCCGACAACAACCGACACCCTTCCCACCTCCGCGACGATCTTGACGCTGGCCAACCCTCCCGACCCTCCCATCACCCTCTCCTTGTCGAGCTCCCCGGATTCCGTGTTCCGGTTGCACTTGTCCTCTTCCTCTGCTTCCAAGGTCTTCCTGGTGAACGCCCCAATCGAGCTGACCATCCACGGGTCGGAGCTACTACTGCAGACCGTCGCGAACAACGTGCCCTCGTCCCTGATCCTTCTCCGGAACGTCTCCTTCACCCCGGACCTGTCTCCCTCCCTCATCGTCCCCGAAGGGGGGGGGGGGGGGGTTCTCCCAGGTATCTACCACGGCGCTGCTTCGGTCACCATCGCCGACTTCACGCCCAACGAATCCCTGCACGTGTTCGTGCCGCCCTCTGCAAGCTCTCTGCCATTCCTCCAGCCCGTGTACGATCCCTTCCTCGCGCCCTTCGAGCTCACCCTGTTCTACCCCTCACCTTCTGCCATCACCGACGGCTACCTCTTCTTGTACGCCCATCTGTCCTACTGCAGTTCCTCTCTTCTCCCCCCTCACCCTCCTTCCCACACGCGCAGGTACCTCCGGTACCTGCAATCCCTGCTGCCCGCGTCCGTGCCCCACCGGACCGTGATTTCGCGCGCAGTGGACCTCTCCCCCTTCGCCCTTCCGCTGCCGCCCCCGCCCGCCATTCTCGTGCTCAACCAGCACGCGACCCCCTCCTTCGACCTTCGTGGGTACTTGGAGCTGTACGTGGACAAGTGGGGCGTGAAGCCGGGCTTGATTCATTTGAATCACGAGATGGGGGGGAACGTCGGCGACGCGGTC
The DNA here is from genome assembly GCA_030267505.1 of Tetraparma gracilis. Taxonomy (NCBI): domain Eukaryota; class Bolidophyceae; order Parmales; family Triparmaceae; genus Tetraparma; species Tetraparma gracilis. Next base: position 7,271 of record BRYB01003343.1, on the reverse strand, counting down.
GACGAGCGGGAGCTGGGGGCTGTCTACGGGGAGTAAGTGCGCGGCGGAGCGGGGCAGATTTTAGCGCAACGATGCTGGTTCCTGGGCTCCCCGCAAATATGGATGGCTCAGCGAAGCGGGCGCGAGCGAAGCGGGCGCGAGCGAAGCGAGCAAGAAGAAGAAGGCGCTGCAGCTGCTCTTCTACGGCAGAAGCGGGCAGAATCTCGGGCTGGAGGGGGCGCGAGCGAAGCGAGCAAGAAGAAGAAGGCGCTGCAGTTGCTCTTCTGCGGCAGAAGCGGGCAGGATCGCGGGCTAGAGGGGGAGACCCCGAACCCCCCCTGCGGCCGGCGAGTTTGCACATGCGCTCGCCTGCACATGCGCTCGCCCGCGCATGCGCTCGCCCGCACATGCACTCGCCCGCACATGCGCTCGCCCGCGCATGCGCTCGCCCGCACATGCGCTCGCCCACCATGCGCTCGCTCGCACATGCGCTCGCCCGCACATGCGCTCATGCTCGGTTGCACGTGCCTGTGCACATGGCCCCGGGCTCCCCTATTAACTCTCTGGGCAGGTACGAGTTCGCTATCCGGAACTATTACCACGAGGACCTCTTGAAGACCAGCCGGTTCCTGCCGCTGGGGCCGGCCAACACCGCTCCCCGGGGTGAATCCGAGGTGGAGGCCTCGGCGGGGGCGTCGCGCCCGGTCGCCTGCTCCTTCACGGGGAATCCCTCCAATCGCCCCTCCCGGCAGAAGCTCTTCTCTGACCCGAGCATGTCGGCCTTCTGTCGCCTGTCCCAATCCAGCGTGATGGTCGGCAACGGCGCGGAAGACACGGCGTACCGGGAGCAGCTCAGGAACACGGACTTCTGCCCCGTGCCCGGCGGCAACAACTTCGAGACGTTCAGGATTTACGAGGCCCTCGAGGACGGCTGCGTGCCCGTCATCCGGAGGGGCGACGACGGCTACCGCGAGTGGAAGCAGGGCCTGTCCGGTGCTCGGGGGGGGGACTTTGACGCCTCCGACTTTGTCGTCGAGTGCGACGAGTGGGATGAGGCGTGCGTGGAAGCTATGCGGGGTGGAGGGGCACTGGAACTGAGGACGAACGGGCGGGCGTTTTGGACGGAGACGCTGGCGGCGGTCAGGCGGGAGTTTAGGGAAAGCATCGAGCGGATTCTGGTTTAAACCATAGAGCGAATTGAGGTTGTTCTCTACTGCTTCAACACCACCTGCCGCACCGCCGCCCGGGACTGCTCGCTAACGGCCGCCTTGTCGAGCCAGTCGCCGCGCATCATCTCCCCCATCCTACTCCTGCAGCGGTCGAAGCCGGCCGTGGAGAAATCTCCGGCAGCGAGATCGACCAGCGAGGCCCCCACCCGCCCCGTGGCACTCCACTCGAAACCGTCCGCGACCATGGTGGTCAGCCTGCCGCTGCTGCCGCCCTCGTCCGTGACCTCGATCTGGCCGCTCCCTGAGCTCGAGCTCGAGGGCGGATCTTCTATCAGCCGCTCCCTAGAGGGGGGGGGGGGGAGGGGGTTAGCGATTCGGTGAGGGTCGGGGTTCATGAACGACGCACCTGAAAATGTCGTCGAACGTGCAGCCCCCGCCTGCGCACACCAGGATCCGCCGGTGCTCGTAAAGTACGTCGACGAGCTGCGTGAGGCGGCGGAGGTCGTCCTTGCTCTCCACCTCATCAATGTTATCAATCACGACGACTTCGAAGGTGCTGGCGATCGCGAGGTAGCACGTGCCCGACAGGAACGCTTGAGGGCCGCAGATTTCACTGTAAGCGAACCTGCGTGAGGGTTGTGGAGGCTTGGGTGAGAAACGGGCAGTGGCAGGCTGAAGGCTTCTGCCGTAATAGAGCAGCAACCGCAGCAGCGCCTTCTTCTTCGAGCGAGGCTTGAGAGACGGGCAGCCCCTGCTTCTTCGAGCGAGGCTTGAGAGACGGGCAACCCCTTCTTCTTCGAGCGAGCCCAAGAGAGACGGGCAGCCCCTTCTCCTTCGAGCGAGCCCATGAGAGACGGAGCAGCAGCCCTTCTTCTTCTTCCTCGCTTCGCTCGCGCCCGATTCGCTCGCGCCCGCTCCTCCACAGAGCATCAAAGAAGACGGTGTGGCGCGCCGCTTCTTTTTGCGCTCGCTACGCAGGGGTTCGCGCTCGCGCGCGCGCTCACCTGCACACGCCGCTTCGCTCGATGGAGAGGGGGATCCTGATCTTCCTTGACAGATGCTTTGCGACCTCTATAGACATGCCTTCGCTCACCGGCTCGCCCAAGGAGGCCGCCAGCTCTGCCCACATGCTGTCGGCGCACGCGTGCGGCTGGAAGAGGGGCGTGCGGGGGTCGGAGGCCGGGAGGGTGGTGAGCGTCCTGAAGTCGGTGGGCCCATCCATGTCTACAACAGCGCACATGCGCCTCAGCTTCTGGGCAAACTCTGGCTGAAACTGCTGCCAGTTCAGCCCGCCCTTGTAGAGCTCCTCCGGCGCGCGGTTGGAGGTGAGGACGACGGTGGTGCCCTGGGCGTGAATGGCGTTGAAGAGCTCCGTGAGGATGGAAGCGTCTGCGACATCCGTGACCTCCAGCTCGTCAAGGAAGAGGAGAGGAGTTTTGACCAGGTGCTTCGCGACGTGCTCGTATCGACGGCTCTTCGGAACCACGAAAGTCTCGTTCCGGAGCCGGTGAAGTTGCAGGTGCGTCTGCTGCATGAACTCGATGAAGTGCATCCGGGACACAGAGGGGTGGATCAGGAGGTCTGCTACCGCGGTCTTGCCGCGACCGGGAGGAGAATACAGGTAGAGGCCGGGGGGGGAGAGGAACGGTATGGAGGTGAGGAGGGAGGAGATCATTGGTGGCGCGTTGAGTCGGTCGTAGATTGATTCCAGCTTAGTGGCAGCTTCTTGCTGAGGTTGGGAGGGGACGATTGTGTTCGAGGCGAGGAGGGCATGAAACCGGGTGAGGGGAGAGGACGGGGCAGAGGATTGGGGGGAGGGGGTGGATGAGAAAGAGGCGGTGAGAGAGGAGAGGACGCGGGGCGCGCGTAATGTTCGCAAGGTCATGTGGAAAGGTGGGGTGGAGGGGGGAGGGGGGGGGCTGCTGATGCCTCCTCCATCCACGCCCCTTCCGCGACTGCAAAAGCGTTTCCAAAGACAACGCGCGTCTAACTCTTGTCATTACCAGCCTACAGGAACTTGGTGATCGCGTCGAAGGTCGCCTTGTTCCTCATCTTGTTGGGGATGTCCTCCCGCTTCTCCACGACCCTGACGCAGTGCCACACGCGCTCGGCGCGCTCCTTGGCGCTGCCGCCGGCCTTGAGGCCGAGTGCCTCGAGGGTGACCTTGAGCACGCCCATGGGGAGCTTGGCGAGCGCCTCCGCGGACGGCTGCTGCTTGATGTTCTCGACCGTGAGCGGCACGGCGTCGGCCGCGGGGTTGGCGAGGGCGGGGGCGGGGGCGGGGGCCGCTGGGGGGAACGTCATGTTGGCCGTGACTGAGGTGGTGGTGGTGGTGGTGGTGGTGGTGGCGGCGGCGGCGGCGGCGCCCTCCCCCTCCCCCTCCCCATCCTCCTCGTCGTCCTCGTCCTCGTCCTCCTGCCTCCCGAGCAGCGCGGCGACGCCCTTGAAGCCGGCGGGGCAGAACTCAAAGCCGTCGACGGCGTCCCCCACCCCTCCCCCGAGCCTGAGCCTCACGACCTCTCCGCTGTTCAGGGAGAGCGCCGGGGTCATCCTCGTACCCCTCTTCGCGCCGATCCCCGCGAAGCCGACCCCGCCCTCCTCGCCCTCCTCCCCGCCCGTCAGCACCACCCCGTTCAGGCTGTAGCTCACGCTCCCCCTGTCCCACAGCACGCCGATCACGTCCCCGGCGGCCCACTCGACCCCGGCCGCCCCCTCCACCTGCGAGCGAGATGAGGAAGGGGATGGGGAGGGGTTAGCGGCGGCGAGCGCACGCGAGCGAAGCGAAGGGAGCGCAAGAGAAGGAGGTTGTTGAGGCGCTCGCCCGCTACTCCTGTCCGCTCCGCTCGCACAAGAGAAGGAGGTTGTTGAGGCGCTCGCCCGCTACCCCTGTCCGTTCCGCTCGCACCAGAGAGTTCAGGTTCTTCGGGTGCCCCACGAGAGAAGAAGTTGTCTGGGCACTCGCCCGCTACACCCGCCCGCCCAAAAGAAGGAGACACGCGCTGCCGCTGTTCCCTTCCCTTCGCACTACCTTCTCTACGCTCGCTCGCATTAAACTCACCTCCTCGCCCTCCGCGAGCAGCTGGCCCCTGCCCCCGTCCCACGCGAAGCTGTTCTTGACGTCCCCCACCCCGTCGTCCTCGGTCGCCGACGGGAGGTTGCCCTGGTCCAGCACCCCGAGCTGGGTGGGCGCCGGCTCCTTCGCGGCGGACTGCTGGATCACCGCCTCAAAGTAGACCTTGCCGTCGTCCGGCCGGAGCCTGGCGCCGGGCGCGAACACGGTGGAGAACACGGGCTTCGCGTCCTTGCCGCTGCCGCCGCCGCCGCCCTTCACCAGCCCCCCCTTCTTCCACAGCACCTCGCCCCCCCCCGTCACGTCCATGAGCCCGTTCTCGCCCCAGACGCCCGCGAGCTGCTTCGCCAGCGCCTTCGCGTCCTTCTTCCTCCTCATCTCCTTCATGACGACGTTGGTGAGGTCGTCGTTGTTGGCCTCGCTGCCCCCCACCTGCGAGTCGTAGTCGCCCATGTACGCGGACACGAGCCCGTCCTCGGACGACTTCTTGCGCTCCGCCTCGTCGGCGAGCCTGGCCTTCTTCTCCGTGGCCTTCTTCTTGTCCACGCGCTTCCTCTTGGCGGCCCTGTACGCCTCCTTGTTGCTCTGCCCGCCCGCCCACGTCGGCGTGCCCAGGTGCCAGTTCTCGATGCCCGACTCCGTCGTCTCGTCCAGCGCCTCCTTCCCGTCCGCCTCCAGCTCCTTGTTGCGCTTCCAGCGGGAGAGCTTCACCTCGTCGTTCACGTGGCGCAGCCGGCGCCCGTTCAGGTCGCGGCACGCGCCGAAGTCCGTCGTCTTCTTCGCGCCAGCCTTGCCGGCGGCGGCCTTCAGCAGCGCGCCGAAGCCGCCCTTGCCGCCCAGCAGCGGCTGGAACAGCGACGCGGTGACCACCAGCGGACCAGAGGCCTGGGCAGAGGCCTGGGCAGCGCAGGACAGCGGGGGCGAGGACGGGCGCAGGGTCCTCATGCCCAGGCTGAACTTGAAGGAGGGCGCCACCGCGGCGGCCAGGGCGGCGAGCAGCGAGGCGGAGGGGGCGGGGGGCTGGGAGGACGAGGCTGCGGACGAGGCTGCGGACGCGAGCACAAGGGGCTTGGCAAGCAGCCTCTGCACCAGGTGCGTGCAGAGCTCCGCGTGGGAGAGGCTGCTCGAGGGCAGCGAGAGCACCGCCGACGAGCCGCAGTGGCTCAGGATGATCTGCATGGCTGGCTGGGGGGCGAGCGAAGGGGTGGGGGTGGGGGGGGGGGGGTGAGGGGGCGGGCGAGGAGGGGGCGAGGAGGGGGCGGGCGAGGCGAGCAGGGAGCGTTGGGGGGACCCTAACAGGGGCGAGGTGAGCGGGTGGCGGGGCCGACAGGGCTAGGCTGCCAGACACACGCGCGAAGCGGGTGTGTGCGCCGAGGAACCGGTGCTTGAGTGTGCACGTACGACGATGGAGTGTATGGTGCACTCGAGCCTGTCTCGCGAGCCTGTCTCGCTCAACTCGGATCATCTCGACGATGACCAGCCGTCGAGCCATGCTCGTGGCGGCCGCCGGAGCCGCAACCCTCCTCTCGCCAAGCCTTGGCTTCACGCCGTCGCGCACGACCGCTCCCGACGAGAGCTGCTCCTCCCCTCCCCTGTCGTCGCCCTCCTCTCCACCCCTAAAATCGCCGCTGCCCCTGGCGGCGAGCGCCGCCGAGACCTCCCCCGTGCACTCGCTCGATTTCTGGTCCAAGCGCTGGGCCGACAAGCTCACGGGCTGGCACCAGGCGCACACGCACGCGTCTCTGATAAACCACGGCGACTCGTGCTTCCCCGTCGGCAGCACCGTGCTGGTGCCGCTGTGCGGCAAGACGGTGGACATGGCGAGCCTCGCGACGCGCGGCCGCAGCGTGGTTGGCGTGGACGCGGCGAGGAAGGCGTTTCAGGAGTTCGCGGACGAGCAGAGGAGCGTGGTGCAGCTAGACGCCGAGAACGACAGCGAGGAGCACCCGAATTTCGAGACGTACAAGGGCACCACCGGGGTCGGCACGACCGTGTCGTTGCTGCGCGGCGACTTCTTCGAGCTGAACCTGCCGGAGCCGGTCCAGGGCGTCTGGGACAGGGCGGCGTTCGTGGCCATCAAGCCGGAGCTGCGCGCCAAGTACGCTGAGACGCTGGGGAGGAACTTGGCCCCTGGCGGCACAATTCTCATGTCCACGTTTTACCGCGTCAAGGGCACGCCGGAGGCGCTCGCCGGGGGCCCGCCGTTCTCTGTCTCGTCTGTGAACGTCTGGGACGTCTTCGGGGAGCTAGAGTGGGTACGTGACCCTATCCTGCAACCCCGACCTCGCCAACCTCCAACACTCACTCTCCTTTCGCTCGCACACAGGTAGACTCCATCGCGCTCGTAGAGTCGATCGACATCTTCACGCACGAGCGCTACAAGGACGACGTTGCGAAGTGGAAGAAGGCCGGCCTGACGGAGTTCCGCGAGCTCGTCTTCGTCATCAAGAAGAAGGACACTCAGGTCGGCGCCGTGCTGAAGATGCTGGGACTTAAGTGAAAGCACGCAGATTAGTTAGCCTAAGACAAGTATTGATTACCACGAATAATTTGGGGCCCCCCACCTCCCCTTTCGCGCGGGCTCGAGATCAAGATCTTCGCGCCCATCCTGGGCGGTCATGTTCTGCGACCTCGCCGGCCGCAGGGGGGGTTCGGGGGGTCTCCCCCCGACAACCCAAGATTCTGCCCGCTTCTGCCGCAGAAGAGTAGCCGCGACTGAAACACGGCGAACGAGCTCGCGGAGACCGGGTTCCGCAACGTGAGCCCGGACCTCATCAGGCAGCTGTCCGCGCGGCCCATCGTCACGTTCGTCGCCTGGCAGGGGGGCGCTGCCCAGGCCGGCGTCAAGATCGGGGACATCTGCACGAGCGTGAACGGCGTGGCGGGGTCCACGGCGAAGCAGGCGGCCTCCGAGGTCAGGAAGGGCTCCCGCCCGCTCGCGCTCACGTTCCTGCGCGCCGACATCGCCATGTCCCTCGACGAGGGCTTCCACATGGTCAAGTACGACACCACGGACGTGCACCCCCCCTACAAGTACTCCGGCTGAAAGCCCA
>BRYB01003325.1:0-15599 GCA_030267505.1 Tetraparma gracilis | reverse complement strand
CCCCCCCCCCCCCCCCCTCTCCCTCTTCCACTAACCTCTCGTGCACAGGTGAAGCTGAACCCCGTCGACCTGGTTGCCGGCATCAAGCGGGCGTTCGACCTCATCGACGTGAACGGCGACGGCATGCTGGACAGAATCGAGGTCGTGAACGGCGTTCTGCAGAACGCTGAGGTCAGGTCGCTGCTGAACATGCCCGCCGTCATTGACGACGCCTTCGACAGTTGGTTTCGCGAGCTCGACAGAGATAACGCCAAGTTCATCACCTTCGACGTGTTCGCGGACCACTTCTTGCCCCCCTCCGCCAAGGCGCAGATGATCGAGGAGCAGGCGAAGCGCGACAAGGCGGCGTTGGACATGCTCGCCCAGATGACGGACAGCGACGAGGGCAACAGCAGCGTCGGTGTCGGCGGCATGTTCAGCAGCGACGAGGAGGGAGGAGCGGCCGGCTTCGCACATGTCGACAGCGACGAGGACAGCGTTGCCCACCCGCCCACCCTGGACCAGGTCAAGCAGGGGCACGCGTCGGAGGAGGAGGAGGCTCCGGAGTTTGAGATCTCCCCCGACGGCCTCATCACCAAGAAGAAGCCATCCGTCTTCGACGACAAGTCGGGCATGCCCTTCTGGGGCGAGGAGTTCTTCCCCCTGCCGGTGCCCGAGTACTGGCCGCCTGCGGAAAGCGACAGCAAGGACCCGACCAAGAAGCGCAACTTTGTTCGGAGCTCCGGCAGCAACGACAAGGGCGGGAAGCTCGGCATGCCCATGGGCGTTCTGGAGGACGACACCGACGTCCACCTCCGGTGCGAGCTGCATGACTTCGACTCCAACCGTATCGGGGCTGTCGACGAGCCCATCACTTCCGACACGCTGCTGGGGTCCATCGTTGTCCCCACGAGGCAGATGTACGTGTTGTGTAGAGTGTATTCACCCTCCTACTCCTACCACTAACTTCCTCTTTCGCAGGTACCGGCCGAACCAGCAGAAGCTCGACTTCGACCTGGTGGACATTACGAGCCGCGGAAAGACCGTGCTCGATGCAGGCGCCAAGCTCCAGGTGGAGCTCTGCGCGCGTAGGGTCAGGGTGCCGCATTGGAAGACGAGGCTCGGCGTCGTCGGCAAGCACGTGATGGGCGACATCATGACGGCCATCGGCAGGGTCCCCCAGCCGAGGGCCGAGCTCAAGGTGCTCGAGGCCATCGACCTCCCCGAGCACGTCCGTGACCTCAAGTGCGTGATCCTGTGGGGCGACCGCTCGAAGACGACCGGGCAGGTCGGCATGGAGATCAGGCAGATTCCCATGAACAACCGCCTGTCCAAGGACGGCAAGATCGTCTGGGACCCGCGCACGAGGAACAAGAACTTGTTCCTGCCCGCCGACGACCTCAGGCGCCAGGACCTTGAGATCCACGTCCACGGCATGTACTACGACGACGAGAACCCGAGGGTGTCCGGGCAGCCCGTGTGCCTCGGTTACGTCCAGCTCAACGGCGACACGCCCCTTCTGCAGCCGCGTCAGGGGCACGACAGGGAGGGCAACGAGAGCAAGGAGGTTCTGTACTTCCCTCTCGTGCACTCTGTCGAACACGCCACCAGCGGCGTCATGCGAGTCATGCAGGGCCAGCTTGGCATCCAGATCAGACCGGTGGAGATCCCGAACGAGGTCAACAAGCAGCTCAGGCACCCCAACCCGCAGCTCAAGCTCCTGATCCACGACGCCACGAACATTGCGAGGGCTGTGCCGTTCGGACTCAGCAACCCGTACGTGCGCAACGTATCCAAGATCGAACTCAGGCCCAATCTTAACACGTCTTCCCTCTCGCTTCGCTCGCGCAGGTACTGCAAGATCTTCTGGGGTGGGGAGCTCGTCGCCAAGACTCTGGTGGAGCACTCCACTCTGTCCCCCGTGTGGCGGGAGGAACAGTTCATCATGCCCCTGCCGTTTGACCCCAACTACCTCAAGATGACCGGCAAGATCGAGCAGGTGTACATGCTGGACATCGAGCTTCGGGTGGAGGTCTGGAGCAAGGTGAAGCGCAAGAACGCCCCCAAGAACCCGGACGACGACGCGGACGACAAGTTCCTCGGGCAAGTGACGCTCAAGGGCAAGGACCTGAGGAGGATGCCCATGTACTACTTCCCCCACGACCTGCGACCGAGGAGCGAGAGCAGCGACCCCAGGGAGATGGTGTTCGTCCAGGGCAGCCTTGGGCTCGGGCTCGAGCTGATGGACATGGAATGCGAGATGCCCGAGGTGTGGAACGACGAGGAGGTCGTGGAGGGCGGCGTCGCCAAGAAGCAGAGCTTCATCGGGGGCACCACCATCCCGGAGCTGCTGGCCGGCGCGAAGCTCGTGCTGCACGTGATCGAGGGCTGGGGCATGGCTTGCGCCGACTGGGGCGGGGGCGCCAGTGACCCAATGTGCAAGATCTTCTGGGCCGGGAAGGAGGTGGGGCGTACGAAGGCAATCGACGACACGCTGGAGCCGGTGTGGGACGAGGAGAGCTTCGATCTCATCTACGGGGAGGTCGGCAGCAACCCCACGCTCGACATCGAGGTCTACGACATGGACATCACGGGCCCCGGCGATTTCCTCGGCATGGTGAGCCTGTACGGCAAGGACCTGCTGAACCCTCCCCAGGACAAGAACCTCGTGAACTGCCACGGGTTGCCCGGCAAGAACGTGGAGAAGCTGGGGCTGGGTGGGCGCGTCTACGAGCTCCAGAAGAAGCCCGGCAAGACCCCGAAGTACAACAAGTTCGTGCAGGGACACATCATGCTGCTGTTCGACGAGAGCGACGCGCTCTCCAGGAAGAAGGCGAAGCACGACGCGGTGAAGCTATCTCGGCTGGCCGAGGCCCAGAAGGAGGCCATGGGTGCCGCGCTCAAGCACTCGTACAGGATGGCTAAGAAGCACATGAAGAAGAAGTACGAGCAGATGATGCAGAACGAGCAAGGCAGGAACGACCAGATTGCGTGGACGCTGTACAGGGCCATGAGGAAGGAGTACGAACGCGCCAAGCAAGAGCTGCACGACCACCAGTTCAAGACCGGAGCCGACTTCCACAGCGACAAGGCCGTCGACCCGGAGGAGGCCGCCAGGATCGAGAAGGAGTTCGCGCAGAAGCGAGCTATTGCGAAGAGATTGGCGGACAAGGGAAAGAGGAAGCAGGAGATGTCCCTTAGCGACAAGCTTGCGCAAGTGGGCGCCGACAGCGGCATGGTCGTCGGCCCGGGTGGCGAGGTGCACCACAAGAAGAAGAAGAAGAAGCACGAAGAAGGCGAGGAGACCGACTTCGAGGCTTCCTTGCTGCTGCAGGCTGCGTGGGAGAAGGAGCAGGAGGGGGTTGAGCGGGAGGAAATGTTTACCGAGGACCCTCTCTGCCACAGCTGGCTGGGGGCCGAGGCGGAGGAGAGGCGGTTGATGCTCGCCGAGGGCGTCGACGAGGATGGGTTCCCAAAGGACGCCCCCGAGTGGGACGATTCCGAGCCGGAGGACTTCGACCCGCCCGTGCTGCCTGACTGGAACGCCGACTGGAAGGTCGAGCAGAGGATGGTGCCTCTCCTGCCCGTCACGAGACAGGTGCTTTACGTGAGGCTCATCGACTGCAGGGGCCTCGAGTTCAAGGGCCTCGGCACGTTCGTGCGCGTCTGGTGGTGCGGGAAGGAGGTGGGAAGGACCGACGGGAGCTTGCTGGCGGAGCACGCCATGGCCACCGGCAAGGAGAAGGCGTTCGGAACCGATCCCATCTTCCAGTACGAGGAGCCGTTCCTGCTTCCGATGCCAGCGAAGGCCGAGGACGCCCACCTGAGCTGCGAGGTCTGGTCTGGCCCCGGCTCTTGCCGTGGGCAGGTCACGCTCGAGGGCAAGGACCTCCTCAGGCAGGCGTACAAGAAGGAGGACGAGAGGGACAAGTGCCGCGTCCCCTTCCAGCTCTTCCCCCTGAGGCGCACCATGCTGCAGAAGGCTGAGGACACCGTCAGGAACTTTGTCGGCAAAGCCAGGTGAGTCGAGAGAAAGAGAGAGCGACAGAGACAGAGAGAGAAGAGTGACCAGACTAACCCGAACTTCACCAACCCGAACTTTTCCCACGCAGGCTCGCGCAGGGCAAGCTCGGAATGATGATCACCATGATGGAGCCCGGGCAGGTTTACCCGCCCAAGTGGCCCTCCAAGAAGCCCAGGTCGAAGGAGGACGAGGGTGTGCCGGAGTGGCAGCTCAGGTTCCCCATCGTCTACGACAGCACCAAGCCCTCCGAAGGGGAGTCGGCTCTGGAGCGGGGTGAGGGCGACGAGGGGGAGGGAGCCGTGGTCGAGGAGCTTTTCGGCGAGGAGAAGAAGGAGGGCGAGTCGAAGAAGGAAACAGCAGCACCTGCAGTTGTCGCCAAGGTGGAGGGGGGCAAGGAAGAGGTGGGTGACGAGAAGGGGGAGGAAGAGGCGACGAGAAGGAAGAGCACCGTGGTCGATCCAGCCGCCAACCCGAACGACCTCAACCGCGGGAACCTGTACGCCAAGGACGACATCGATTGGGAGAAGCTCGCCGGCGTCAAGTACCCCGACTACGTCCTCAAGTTCCAGATCCTGTCCGCCAGCGGGCTGAGCAAGGCCGACTTCATGGGCAAGAGCGACCCCTTCTGCATGGTGAGCCAGTGCGGAGACCTCGTCGGTTACTCCGAGACCGTGGACGAGTCCATGGATCCCGTGTTCCGCAGAGCTACGTTCGACATCCCCTTCAGGAACGTCGTCGGTAAGCGCAAGGCGCCCATCGTCATCGACGTGTACGACCAGGACGTGTTCAAGCCCGACCACGACTCGGCGTACCCTCCCTCGGACGCCGATTTCATGGGCCAGGTCGTGATCAAGCCCGAGGAGATCATCGACATGGTCGGCCAGGCCCACGGCTTCGAGCTCGAGCCGCCCGAGGGGGAGCGAGGAGGAAGGCTCGTCGGCGGAACGCTTTACTGCACCGCGGCGGTCGTCGACGCCCCGCCGCCGGTGCCGCGCTACGAGCTCCAGATCCTCCGGGCGCAGGGGCTCGGCAAGGCCGACCGCTTTGGGAAGTCAGACCCGTTCGTGGTCATAACCTGGGAGGGTAAGGAAGCCGGCCGCACGCTTGAGGTCGAGCGAACTTACAACCCGGACTGGTTCAACGACGAGTTCTTCACCATCCCGCTTCACACCCCCCGCGTCAACCCCGAGAAGTACCAGCCAGAGATGAAGATCGAGATCTTCGACATGGACAGGGGCAAGGGCGGCAGGAGGGAGGTCGGCGAGTACCTCGGCGGCTTTCCCCTCAAGGGCTCTTCAGAGCTCCAGCCGATGGAGGAAGGCGAGGAGGTACGTATCTAACTTGCGGAGATGCCCCACCAGCTTTACTAACTCTTCGCTCGCAGGTCACGCACGCGCTGCTCGAGAAGGACCACTGGGTCAACAACTACCAGCCCTGGTACGACGAGCGCTGCAACCGCTGGCTGCCTGAACCGGTGGAGCCTGTTGCGGCCGAGGCCATGGAAATCGAGGGCGAAGTTCAGGGCGAGGGAGGGGGGGAGGAGGCGAAGTCCGACCCTGCCTTCACTACTCCTGTGAAGGGCGGCGGAGGCGCCGCCGAGTCGCCGGCTCCCGTCACGATGCCCCCCCCCGCTCCTGCTTTTGCTGCCCCCCCGGCCGAGTCGAAGGCTGATGATGCCAAGGCGGACGCCAAGGGCGAGGCCAAGGATGATTCCAAGGCTGAGGCGAAGGGCGACGAGGAGAAGGCTGAAGGCAAGGAGGAGGACGGCGATAAGGAGGCGGGCCAGATGGACATGGGTGACATGGCCGAGGATAAGTCTCATCCTCCGCCGGATGCCTCTCTCGGTCCTGCTCAAGCTGCGCCCGAGACTGGCGAGCCCAAAAAGAGGCAGAGCATGTTCAACAAGATGAAGTCCTTCGCCAACGAAGTCAAAAACCTCGAGGACAATTGGAACAAGTCGGACGACCGGTACTCGTGCGTTCAGGGAACGCTCACGTACCGCATTGTGCTGCTCGACGCCACCGAGCGCGTCGAGGAATGGATCGACGAGGGGAAGCCCAAGGTCGAAAAGGACGAGGCCGCCATCGTGCTCAGGATCATGGACGCCATGGACCTCGCCAAGGCCGACGCCACGGGCGCGTCAGATCCGTACGTCAGGGTGATGTGGAACCACCGGGAGATCTTCAGGACGAAGGCAATCAACGACGACTGCAATCCCCAATGGGAGGACACTGGCTGCTTCCTGCCCCTCGGCAAGTACCGCGCAGGGCAGCTGGACCATCTGAAGCTCGAGGTGTACGACAAGGAGGCGCTCCAGATCGGCTGGGACATGGGAGATTTTCTCGGGGAGCTCATCTTCGAGGGGGACTTCCTCAAGCAGCCCGTGTTCGAGAAGTACAAGCAGGACTACGTCCTCCAGCAGCGCGTGGGCAAGGACCCGGAGGCGCAGAAGCTCGTCCAGGGCACGCTCTCGCTGCACTTCAGCAGAAAGCGGCACAAGATGCTCATCAATAACGGAATCTGGTGGCCCGACGACGACAATTCCGACGGCAGGAAGCCCCGGGAGTGGCTCCACTTCAACATCAAGAAGGCCCTGGGGCTCGCGAAGGCCGACTCCGCCATTCTCGGAATGGGCGGCGGGAGCGACCCGTACGTCAAGGTCTGGTTCTGCCGCGAGGAGGTCTTCGAGTCGAAGGTAGTGAACAACAACGAGAACCCTGAGTTCTCCGACGGCACCCAGGACGTCGCTCTGCCGATGAAGGGCTACACGTTCGGCCCCCCCGAGCTCCGCATTGCCATTTACGACAAGGACACGGTGGGCGAAGACGAGTTCCTCGGCCAGGTCTTCCTGTACGGCGACGAGGTCCTCGAGTCGCACCACAAGACGGTGATGCAGAAGAAGCTGGAGGGAAGGATGGGCGTCGCGAACGAGGAGGTCACGATCCAGGGCGAGGTCTTCATCACGACACACACGTCCGTCGAGCCGTCCTTCCTCTCCATGATCGACAAGTTCGACCTCTGCCTGCCCTACGACATCGTCGGCTTGCAGATTGTCGGCGCCAACAACCTGCCCAAGGCCGACAGGATGGGTCTGAGCGATCCGTACGCCGTGGTCTACTGGAAGGGCGAGGAAGTCGCTCGCACCCCAACGATCAGCGACACGCTCAACCCCAAGTGGGACAGGGAGTTCTTTCTCTTCGCCATTCCCAAGGACCTGGACACGATGGAGCTGAGGGTCGAGTTGTACGACGACGACCTTGGCGCCGCTGGCGCCATCATGGGCAGCCTCGTTGACGCCGCTGGAGGCTCGGCCAAGGGCGACTTCTTGGGCAGGGTGACTCTCAAGCGGGACGCCTTGATGGACCCGCCCCTCTTCAAGAAGGACTACCTGCTGGACGGCGGGCCCGACAGGAAGAAGAAGTCGCGGCAGAAGAAGCTGGATGAGCTTGAAGCGCAGGCGCAGAACACGGATGCGAGCGAGAAGAACCACTACGTCGTCGAGGTCTCCGTGCACAAGGCGAGGGGACTGGCCAAGGCCGACTTCTTCGGCAAGTCAGATCCGTGCGTCGTTGCCGTGTACAACGGGAAGGAGATTGGCCGCTCGCCCATCATCAAGAAGACTCTCGATCCGGACTGGGGTTGCTTCCAGTTCCCCGCGATCAAGATCGACGCAGAGCTGGAGGACGGTGAGCAAGCGAGTGCACACGAGCAGGGAAAGAAAGGAAGCACTAACCCCAACTACTCCCCGGCGCGCAGGCTCGCTGGAACTCAACGTGTACGACGCCGACTTCGGCAAGCTCGGAGACTTCCTCGGCTGCGCGAGCTTCAGCATGTCCCAGCTCAAGAACGGGGGCTTGGACGAGGTGGAGTACGGGCTCGTGGAGAAGGCGGGCCAGAAGAAGACGAACCTCATTCAGGGGCACCTTGTCGCGAGCGTGTCTGCAGACTTCAAGGAGGTGGAAGTCAAGGAGGTGGAGGAGGAGGACGAAGGGGCGTTGAGGGAGAAGGAGGCTGCGGAGGGGGAGGGGGGAGAGGACGAGGGCCCGCCGCCCGAGACCAAACCTATCACTCTCCACCTCCTGCAGTGCGGCAACCTCGCGAAGGCCGACACCAGCATGTTCGGCAACGGCGGCAGCAGCGACCCCTACATCGAGGTCAAGTGGTCCAGCGGCAAGCTGCTGCACCGCACGAAGGTCATCAACGACAGCCAAGACCCGTTGTTCGACGACGAGAATGTGGTTCTGGACGTCCCCATTGAGATCAACCCGATGAGGGAGCTGGAGCTCTACTGCGATGTGTTCGACAAGG
Organism: Tetraparma gracilis; assembly: GCA_030267505.1. Classification (NCBI taxonomy): domain Eukaryota; class Bolidophyceae; order Parmales; family Triparmaceae; genus Tetraparma; species Tetraparma gracilis. The sequence continues at coordinate 7,288 of BRYB01003325.1, read as the reverse complement.
ACTTGGTGGGAGAGAACGAGTTCTTGGGAAGGGCTACCTTCACCCAGGAGAAGCTGCTCGAGTACTGCGACACCCCCCCCAAACAGGGGCTCGAGATCTCCCTCGAGAAGGTGCACACCTGGAACGCGGCCAAGAACAAGCTTGTGCAGGGCACCATGGGCGTCGGGTTCACTCGCGGCGACGACCCTGACGGCGACGCTCCCGACTTGCTCAAGAAGCTCATGAAGCATGCTCCCATCATTGGATTGAGGACGACAGTGTACAAGGCGGCTGCGACGGTCGAGAACACCCTCGAGAAAGTGGTTGAGGACATCGACGAGAAGGCTGTCGTGTTCGAAGTCAACGCGAAGATCATGGGGCGGTACCGCGGCAGGCCCAAGTGGATGCCGGGTGTCGTCCTCAAGGTGAACAAGAAGGATTACATGGTCCCTGGCTCCAGGGAGACGTACGACGTCATGTACGACCACGGTGCCCGCGAGACCAAGATCCCGAGGTAAGCGAGCGCCAACAACGAGCGCCATTATGGTTGAGCCCCTAACTCCCCCCCCCCCCCAGGTACCACATCAAGGGCATCCCTCTGCCGCCCGTCCCAGTGCCTCAGCAGCGCCTTCGCGTCGCGCTCATCGGCGTGGACGACAAGGACGGGAAGAAGAAGTCGGTGGTTGCGGACGCGATGGATCTTGGAAAGAACCTGGCTGCTGGCTTCTCGACCTTCGGGCGCAAGATGTCCGAGTCCATGGGCATCACCCCGATGGCCGCCGACGGCGAGGGCGGCGAAGCTGGCGGCGCGTTCTTCGGGGAGGAAGACGAGTCGCGCCCGGGCACCGGCGTGATTGCAGTGGGCAAGCTGAGCGACGAAGATAGGGAGCTGTACGAGTCCACCAATTACGGCTGCGACCTGTTCTGGCGCGGCAGCAAGGTGTGCAGGTTCGAGGGCGTCGAGAAGATCAGGTCCAGGCTGGAGCCCAACGCCGGCGAGAGCGTCGTGCTCCCGATGCCCATCGAGACCAAGGCGAAGGCGCTGAGCGATTTGAGGCTCGTGCTGAGGCAGGGAGGGGGGGGTGGGGCAGACGGTGGCAGGATGAAGACGGGCAAGTTCGTTGGCGAGATGCTCATTGGCTGGAACATGCTTTCCACGCTCAACGTGCACCGCACCACGTTCTCCGCGAGCAAGAACGAGAGCCACTGCCGCCACACGGACGACCTCAAGATCTTCAAGAGCAGCCTCCTCGCCCCGCTGCCGGTCACAGGCCAGTCGAACAAGAGCTACAGGGTCCTGACCTCCAAGCTCTCGTTCATGGCGTGCGTCGAGGAGACGTGCTTCGAGGAGGAGATCGAGCCCGTGCTTGATGTCGGGGAGTCCACGACCATCGCCAAGATGAAGTTCAGCGTGGACCACCTGAAGTGGATGTTCCCGCAGCGCGTGATGGAGAAGATCACGGGCAGGATCAAGATGAACGTCAGCTGGTGCGGCAAGACGATCGGCTGGGTGCGCTTCAGGATGGACGAGGACAAGGCCACGCTGAAGTGCCTCGGTCCCGCCACCTTCGAAGTCCAGCTGCCGAGAGACAGGAGGTCCACGTCCCTCTTGCTCGAGGCGATCGACGAGAGCGTGCCCGGGGGCAAGGAGGTCATCGGCAGCATGGTGCTGCCCTGGTCGGCGCTCAAGAACTCGCCCCACATCCCCACATTCTACAACGTCCTGAGCGCCGACGAGATGCCGCAGGTTGCCCCCGCGAAGTTGAGGTGCTTCGAGCTCGTGGGCAGGAGCACGAGCAAGCTGCTGCTCACGTCGGAGCAGAGCGAGCTGACGGCCAAGGGCCTGGAGGACATGGCGAAGACAAAGGTACCAGACCCGAAGCGCATAATTAGCAACCTGTGCGAGCCGACTAACTCTTATTTTTGCGCGCAGGTCAAGGTGGTCGTGCTGAGGGCGGAGGGCCTCGCTGCCGCGGACAAGACCATGTTCGGGGGCGTGGGGAGCAGCGACCCCTTCGTGCAGGTCAACTGGGACCATGAGAAGGTCGGTGTCACTCCCACCATCCAGGACGAGTGCAACCCCGTGTGGACGACCAAGAACGAGTTCATCATTGAGACGGACGAGGACGACGATAGCGCTTTGAAGGCGCTGGAGGTCGAAGTCTGGGACGAGGACATGATGAGCAAGGGCGACTTCCTCGGGAGTGTGTTCATTCCGGCCAAGAACCTCAAGAACCCCACGCCGGGGGAGAAGAGCGCGGAGGGGAAGGAGTTCACCCTGGAGAAAAAGGAAGACATGGCTCCGAGCAAGCAGAAGCTTGTGGGGGGGACGTTGGTTCTCAGGATTGTGGTGCTGGACAAGGACGGCAACGAGCCCGGGGGCTCCGTTGTGAAGGCACCGGAAGGCGGGCTCGAAGGCCTGCTGGATAGCGCTGCCGAGGATGAGGTGTCGCTTCAGAGTCTGCTGGAGGGAGCCGCCTCGGAGAATGTGTCGCTGGAGGATCTGCTTGACGGCGCGGCCGACGAGGAAATGGGCGACGATGGCAGCTTGGCTTCGTTGGAGAGCATCTTGGATGCGGCCGCCGACGGCGAGGAGGGGGAGGGGTCGAGCTACGTCCAGACGGAGATGCTCAAGGAGATCGACGACGAGCCCGTGGTGGCAGCGTCGCCGCCGAAGGCGTCTCTGCTGAGCGCCAAGCTGAAGCTCAACAAAGCCGTGTTCAAGACGAAGCTGAATGTGAACCTGGGCAAGGACGCCATCAAGGCCGCGAAGAAGAAGAAGGCGGCCGAGAAGAAGAAGAACAAGCAGCAGCCGACTCGCGCGAGCGACATGGAGGTCGGCCTGAGGTTCTGCGTCGAGGAGAGCATCAGGGAGTCGCCGTACCAGCTCTTCCTCGGGCTGCGGCAGACGGGCGGCTTGGCGCCCACCTCCGACGTGTGGGGCACGCGCTACGACAAGATGCAGCCGCTTGGTCTGGCTCGCCTTCCGGGAAGCACCCAGCGGTTCCCCTTCGGCGCCCTGTTCTGGAAGGGCCTGGAGCGGGCTCGCACCAAGACCACGACTGCCGAGGTTGGCTGGGCGACGAGGGACAAGAGCGTCCCCCACAGGCACCCGGCGTCGTTCTGGGGCGACGAGGACGGCGACGGCGACATCGACGACATCTCCCACGGCCAGATCTGCCTGCCCCTACCCTCTCTGCCGAAGTCGGAGCTGGGCGGGCCCAAGACGCTCTTCAAGACTCCCAAGCTCGACCTCGGGGACGAGAAGAAGAGGGAGCGCAACACGCGCGCGCGAGTGGAGGTCCACGACTTTGGCAACTGGACGCCGAACGAGGTGCGGCTCATCTGCGTGATGCAGAGGGCCATCAGGAAGTACCTGGCCGGGGCCTTCGTGAGAGTTCTCAAGAGGAACCGGGCGGAGAAAGCGAGGCAGAACGCCGCTGCTCTCAAGATCCAGCGCATGTGCAGGATGCACCAGGCGCGCATGATGCTCAAGAATAAGAAGGACGGCGCGGAAGCGGCGAGCGCCACCAAGATGCAGTGCATCATGAGGGGCAGGAAGTCGAGGGAGGAGGCGGCAGAGAAGAAGTTGGCTGCCGAGGCTGCCGAGGCGGAGAGGCTCAGGGTGCTGAGGACCGTGCAGCTCAAGGTCAACGTCATCAGCGCCGCAGGACTTGCCAAGGCGGACATGGGCAGCCTGTCCGACCCGTTCGTGGAGGTCCACTTTGCTGGCAAGCACGTGCACACGACCAAGGTTCTGCAGGACACGCTGAGTCCCGTGTGGGAGAACGAGGAGGTCGAGGTGGAGTTCGAGGCCATGGACGAGCCCGTGAATATCGAGGTTCACACCAAGCCGCTGGAGAGGACGAAGAAGAAGCGGGCCACGGTCGAGGCGAAGCTGGACTTGTTGTTCGACGAGCGCAAGAATACGATGGGCGAGGTCGAGGAGAGCCTCGAGAGCACGAGCAAGAAGCTCGCGAACAACGGGCGCATCCTGGGGGAGAAGGAGAAGGAGTTGGAGGGCGTCGAGGACTGGAACAACTTTAGGAAGAAGGAGCTGTCGGGAGAGATCGAGGGCCTGAAGGCCATCGACAAGAAGCTCGCGATGCTCAAGGTGTCCCTGGAGGAGAGGATCGGCATGTTCGGGTCCGTCATCGACGACTTCATCCAGATAGAAAGGAAAGAGCAGTATGCGCTCGTGGCGGAGCAGAAGAGGCTGGAGAAGGCCCTGGGCAAGCTGCAGGGCGAGCACGATATTTGGAACACGTGCCGGAACAGGATGCTCATCGAGCTCGGCTACGACATCACGCAGCAGTCGGCGTCGCAAGAGCTGCAAGCACTTGGTGGTCAGGTCGACCAACCTGACCAAGCCAAGGCTGACAGCGGCGACGCTGCTCTGCCGGGCGGCGGTGGCGAGAGCAAGAGCGAAGGAGAGGACGAGAAGAAGGAGGAGGGAGGGGGGGACGCTGTGGTCCCCTTTTCTCTGGACGACGTCAAGTGCAGCTTCCTCGTCGAGGAGAGCGTGCCGGAGCTCAGGATCGAGGTCTACGACTCGGATGGTCTCGGAAAGAAAGAGTTCATGGGTCAGGTCGTGCTCTCCGGCCGGTTCCTGCTGCAGGCAGCCAATTGGGGCGATCCCAAGAAGGGAGGTGGAGGAGGCGGAGGAGGCGGAGGAGGCGGAGGGGAGGGGGAGGAGCTCGAGCAGAACGCGGAAGGAGAATTCGAAGTCCCTTCGACCCTCGCTACGGGGGGAGGGGACGACGGCTACGAGGTGCACCCCCTCACTGCCAAGGCAGACGCCACGTCGTCGAGGGCCGCAGCGCTCGCCAAGGGCACGGCCAAGCTCGATTTGACTCTGGCCAAGAGGGTCCGGCTCATGGCGGAACACGCGATCGACCCGGACGACCTCGTGGCCGACGTCCAGATCGCGGGCATGAGCGTGAACTACGTCACCTTCAGCGCGGTCTCAATGATCATCGAGGAGGTCCTCCAGTCCGTCCGACAGAAGGTGCTGAACAGGCCCCTCATCGTGCGCGTCGTGGACGCCTTCGGGCTCCGTAAGGCCGATCTCTTCGGCAAGAGCGACCCGTTCGCTGTCGTCACGTACGTTCGAGAGAACACAGATGGGCTTCTGCCGCACGTCGCGGCCCTACGTGCGCTGCTAACCTCACTCACTCACTCGCGCTCGCTTCGCCCGCACAGGTACGAGAACGATGACATGGGCAGGACGCAGGTCATCAACGAGACCCTGGACCCGTTCTGGGGAGTTGGCGCGCTGGCCAAGGACAAACCGGACAAGAGCCTCTTCAAGCTCCCGGGAGCGGTCACGCAGGACCCGGAGCTGCACATCGATGTGTACGACTGGGACCTGATGGACGGCGACGAGGACTTCCTGGGCAAGGTCAGGATCCCGTTCGAGGCGCTGCACGACCTGAGGAGGCTCACCTCCCAGAAGGCGCTGGATTGCCACGAGCCCATGGGCCCGGAGTACTTCCGCAAGATCCGGACGGTCATGAAGCTGCTGACGAGGGAGGAGGCCGGGCTGCCGCCGATCGCGGGCACGATGGTCACCGTGAAGGTCGAGGCTGCCAGCGGGCTCGCACAAGCAGACAGGTTCGGCAAGAGCGACCCGTTCTTCATCGTGAGGTGGAACGGCACGGAGGTCGGCAGGACCGCGGTCATCGACAACACGCTCAACCCGACGTACGAGAACGAGACCTTCGACGTCTTCGTGCCGGACGGCAACGGGGGAAGGCCGCCCAAGGGCGAGCTGAGCGTGGAGTGTTACGACAGCGACATGCCCTTCTCAGGGTTCGGCCTGGGCGCCATGCTCAACGCCACGGGAGACTTCCTGGGCTGCTTCAAGGCGAACGGCAACGCGCTCTCCGGGGCGACCAGGGACGACGGCGTCAGCTTCTTGGAGATGGACGGCGAGCCGTCGGTCTTCGACCTTCAGCCCATGACCGAGGGCGTCATCTTCGGGCTCGAGGAGAGCGAGGGCTTGCACACCGAGGTCGAGGTCACGATCAGCGCCGCGAGGGGCCTCGCCAAGGCGGACATGTTCGGCCAGAGCGACCCGTTCGTCAAGATTAGCCACGCCAACAAGCAGCTGGGGAAGACGCCGGTGATTAAGAAGACGCTCGACCCCGACTGGACGGAGGGCAACGTGTTCTCCTTCCATATTCCCGAGGACGAAGAGGGCGCAATGATCATGCCGGACGACGACGAGGTCGTTATGTGCGAGGTGTTCGACAGCGACATGGGAGGGTTGCTCGGCGACTTCTTGGGCAGGGTTCAGATCACAGGAGCCATGCTCAGGAACCTGCCGGAGAGAGGCAAGAACAGGGAGCGTGACTGGGAGCTTGAGGAGAAGGAGGGCCTCAGCTTGAAGCAGAAGAAGCTGGTCAAGGGCCTGCTCAGGGTGTGCGTGAAGCTCGAGCACAACTGCAGGGGCAGGGCCAGGAAGATCAAGGACGAGGCCGACAAGACGAGCGATGATCTCGTGCAGGGAGAGGTCACGCTCAGCTTCACGACCAAGAGGGCGGACCAGGCCGAGGCAGAGGGCGCGAAGGCGCAGCTCATGCTGGACGGGCAGAAGAAGCTGGAGGAGCTCGTGAGCCACACGGGGATTAACGTTACCATCCAAGGAGCCAACGAGCTGGCCAAGGCGGACACTTTCGGCAGCTGCGACGCGACCGCGGTCGTGAAGTGGAAGGGCATCGAGGTGGGGCAGACGCCCACGTGCAAGATGAGTCTGAACCCGCGGTGGAACAAGAAGAACATCTTCCAGATCAAGGTGGACGACGACCAGGCCCACGAGTGGGAGGAGGAGATGGAGAAGGACAGGGACACGCAGAAGCAGCTGGAAGAGGAGCACAAGGAAAGGAAGGAGAGGAAGAGTCGGGGGAGCAGGGCGAGTAGGGCGAGCAGGAGCACCGCCAACTTCTTCAGGAAGAGCGCCGATAAGGTGGGCAGGGTCGCCAGGAAGAGCGCAGAGCGGAGCTTCAGGCTCACCAACCAGGGCAAGAAGAGCAGGGGAGGTGATAGCAGCGAGGAGCTCGACCCCGTCGCGCAGGCCATGAAGGACGCCAGAAGGGAGGCGGAGAGGGGCACGAAGGGGGACGCGGAGGAGGAAATGGACCCGCTGGAGCTCGCCATGAAGGAAGCTTTGCTGGAGGCCAAGGAGGAAGTCAAGGGCACGGAGACGCCCGACTTCGGGAGCCCGGCCGGCGAGGCCAAATCGGTGGGCTTCGGGGGCGACGTTGATGGGGGAGGGGGGGGGGGGGGGCTGAAGAGCGGGCTCAAGAGC
>BRYB01003309.1:1229-12448 GCA_030267505.1 Tetraparma gracilis | reverse complement strand
AGGCGGCGAAGTTCCACTACAACTACCGAGACCCGGACGAGCAGGTCGAATACAAGACCAGACCAGCGACGCCGGAGAAGCCCTCTGCCGAGCAGCAGAGAGCTAACGATTGGGACGAGTGGCTGCTCACAAAGCAACCTCTGGAGAGGAGGCGACGACAAAGCGAGCGAAGACGAACGAAGTGCATGAAAGTGCAACACGGGGTGCTTAAATTGCTACGTCGTCTTCGTCGTCGCTGGCTGCCCCCCCTTCCTCCTCCTCGCCGTCTCCGGAGTTGTAGTAGATACCGTTGAGTTGCTCGTCCTCGATGCTCAAGCACTCCTCCAGAGTGTCGCGAATGAACGGGTGCAAGAGGGCCTCAGATGCCGTGGGGCGGTTGGAAGGGTCAACTTGGAGGAGCGAGGCGACGAAGGAGATGAATTTCGCCTCGATGGAGTCGCCGTCGTCGACGTCGGGAGGGAGCCCGAGCTGCGCCGCCAGGGGGGTCGGAATGGGAGTGATGACGTCCACCTCGCTCTCCCGCGTCTCTGACAGGGGGGTGGACTGGGACTGGGACTCGTCGCCGTCGGACTCGTCGGCGTCGGACTCGTCGGCGTCGGACTCGTCGGCGTCGTCGACCGCCCTGTAGAGGAGGCCGGAGGGAGTGAAGAAGTTGGGCGCGGTGGACCCCTCCTCCAGCATGTGGCGCGGGAAGGTGCCGCACACTGCCTGGATGCGGCCGAGCATGCACACGACGCTGTCGTTCTCGAACAGGACCTGGGGGGTAAAAAAAAGGGGGGGGGGGGGGGAGGGGGGTTAGGGAAAGGGGTGCGATGGGGGAAAAGCCTCGGCCCACTAAAGGGGGGGGTTCGGGGGGTCTCCCCCCGACAACCCGAGATTTTGCCCGCTTCAGCCGCAGAAGAGCAGCAACAGCAGCAGCGCCTTCTTCTTCGAGCGAGCCCACGAGAGACGGATATCAGCAGCGCCTTCTTCGAGCGAGCCCAAAGACATAGCAGTAGCCCCTTCTTCTTCTTGCTCGCTTCGCTCGCGCTCGCCCACGAGAGACGGATAGCATCAGCCTTTGCTTCTTCTTGCTCACTTCGCTCGCGCCCCTTCTTCTTCTTGCTCGCGCTCGTCCACGAGAGTCGGATGGCAGCAGCGCCTTCTTCTTCTTGCTCGCTTCGCTCGCGCCCCTCGATTCTGCCCCCTTCTGCTGCAGCACGCACCTTGCCCTGGTTGGCCATCTCGGCGACCACGCACCCCACGGACCACACGTCGATCTTTCCGTCGTACGGGAGCCCCAGGATGACCTCCGGCGCGCGGTAGCTCCTCGACTGGATGTAGGAGGAGAGGTGGTCGGTGCTGAAGCAGCCGGCGCCGAAGTCGATCAGCTTGATCTCCGCGCGCGAGTAGGACGACATGAGCACGTTCTCCGGCTTCACGTCGCAGTGCATCAGCCCCAAGGAGTGCACGTGCTGCAGCGCGATGAGCAGCTGGTAGCTGGGGGGTTGGGGGGGGGGTTAGGGGGAGGGAGGGGGGGGGGAGAGGGGGGGAGGAGGAGGGGCGGGCTCACGTGATGTAGGCGAGGCGGGGCAGCGTGAAGTAGTCCGGCTCGCCGGACTCCAGGATGAAGGAGGAGAACTCGTAGAGGTTGAGCTTGAGCAGCTCGGTGACGATGATGAGGTGCTCCCGAAAGTAGAAGAACTCGTGCATCTCCAGGATCCGGTTCTCCTCAGTGCCCCCGCTCTCTTTCAAAAGCTGCAGGATCTTGATCTCGTCCAGGCTCTGGTCGAAGAAGTCCTTGGTGTTCTGCGCGGGTGGGGGGAAGAGGGGGGGGTCAGATTAGAGGGAGCTGGGGGGCGACGACCGACTGCGCGGGGGGGGGGGGGGTTCGGGGGGTCTGCCCCCGACAGCCCCCGAGCGAGCCCGCTTCCGCAGCGGAAGGAACGCTGCATTCGAGCGAGACCGCATACGGGGAAAGAGCTTCGTCGAGCGAGACCGCATACGGGAAAAGAGCTTCGTCGAGCGAGACCGCATACGGGAAAAGAGCTTCGTCGAGCGAGACCGCATACGGGAAAAGAGCTTCGTCGAGCGAGACCGCATACGGGAAAAGAGCGTCGTCGAGCGAGACCGCACACGGGAAAAGAGCTTCGTCGAGCGAGACCGCGTACGGGAAAAGAGCTTCGTCTCGCTCGCCTCGCCTCGCTCCTCGCGCCTCGCTCCGCGCCCCCGCCGCGCACCTTGATGATCTTGAGGCACACCGGCTCGGCGCCCGCCAGGTCCAGGCACCGGTACGCCGTCGAGAACGCCGCCGCGCCCAGCTCCGACTCCACCATGTAGCGGCCGCCGATGACGGTGCCGGGCTTGGGGTCGAAGTCCTTCGTTGGCTCGAAGCCGGTGCGGCCGGGCTCGAAGATGATGGGCAGGTTGAAGCACTCGAGCTTCGCGCCGGGCTGGGGCGGCGCGGGGGGGCCGTCGTCCCGGGCGGCGGCGGCGGCGTCCTCTCCGGCGGCCTCCTCGCCCACGGGGTACCCCAGGGGGTACCCCAGGGACGAGCTGTCGCTGTCCGTGGCGTCCTGGAAGTCCTCCATCTCGTGCATGCCGCTCGCGTCGAGCAGCTCCTCCGCCTCCCTCAGGTCCTCCTCGAACCTTCCCGACGGCGTGCCCCCCGCCAGCTCCTTCTCCTTGGAGATGAGCGTGGCGGTGAGCACGGCGGTGAACTCCTGCTCGATGGACGCGAGCGTCTTGGCCGGCAGCCGGGTGGTGGTGATGGTGCTGGCGATGGTGCTGGCGATGGTGGGAGCGACGGTGGGAGCGACGGTGGGAGCCGCTGGGTCCTTGGGCGGCGGCGCCGGCGGCAACGCGGGCGGCGGCAGCGCGGGCGGAGGCAGCGGCGCGGGCGGCGGCTCCGGCGGCTCCTCCACGCTGGGCGCGAAGGAGGAGGGCAGCAGGTGCTTGCACAGGCTGTGCAGCAGCGAGGACATGTCCGACAGCGGCGAGGGGGAGCCCAGCGGAGTGCGCGCCAGGGACGCGGGAGCGCCCTCGTCAGCGCCCAGGGACGAGCCGCCCAGGGACGAGCCGTTCAGGGAGGAGCCGGCGGAGGCGGAGCGGCCGTACTGCAGCGCGTCCCCCTCATCGAGGGCCCCGTCGAGGCCCTCGTCAAGGCCCTCGTCGAGGCCCTCGTCGAGCCCCCCGTCCTCGTCCTCCTCCTCCTCTTCCTCCTCCTCCTCCTCCTCCTCCTCGTCGGCGTCGTCGGCCGTCGACAGCAGGTGGTCCTCCGCGTCTTTGGGCACGGGCAGGTCGTCCAGGCTGATGGCGGAGTGCGTGGAGGAGGCCTTGGAGCCCAGGCCGAGCATGGGGGAGGCGAGGGAGGCGGTTGGCGGGGGCGGGGGAGGGTGGGAGTTGGGGTTGGTGTGGTTCGGGTAGGAGAAGGAGAGGTGCGTGCGGCGTTATGAAGACGGCGCGGGAGCGGCAAGAAGGTGAGCCGGGATCCTACTCCCCCCTCCTCCAACCTTCATCCTCCTCCCTCTTCGCGCCCCTCGCGCTCGCCGCATCCCCCGCGACGCGCGCCGCCATGCACCCGCTCTCACTCTCGACACCCTGCCCTCCGACCTCCTCCCCACGCCCCCCCCCCCCGCCCGCCGCAATGCTCAGCACTCTGCCCTCCGACGTGCTGCTCGTGATCGGCCTGCACCTGCCCTGCCTGGGGCTCAAGCTGCTCCCGCTCTGCAGGGAGCTGGCCGCCACCACTTTCACGCACGCCCCCACGACGAGGTACGGGGCGCCGCCCCACTCCGGGTACGGGGAGATGACGGCCGAGGATGGTCGCCGTTGGACCCCTCGCGTGCCGTGCTAACGGTCAAGTGCGATACCTGCGAGAGCTTCAGGGCCGACACCGGCATGTGGGGTGGGGACGGGGGGCAGTACAACCAGAAGCCCATCAGCTACAAGTGCGGCCCGTGCAGGGCGCCGGACATGGCCACGTGCTCGTCGTGCAACGGGACGACCCTCAAGAACTACGTCGAGGAGTGCGCGGAGCCCGGCTGCACGAACCTGATGTGCAACGGCTTGCCCTGGAACACGTTCGAGGGGGGGAACCCCTACTACGGGCGCGCCGGCTGCTCCTTCATCCTGCCCGCTGCCGTCCCGGAAGGCGTCTTCGATTGGTACGACGACGAACGGGAGCAGAGTGCGGCGAATAGGAGGTGCTACTGTGGGCAGCACGCGCCCCCGGGGAGCATCCCGTACGACCCGGAGCACCACAACTTCTAGGCGGCTAGGCGGCGGGCGAGAGTAAGGTAGGGGACGTTGTCACAATCCACACATTTCATTATCCCCATACCGCCCCGCTTCAATCGCCCAGCCACTTCTTGAAGAAGTCCTCTCCCTTGTCGTTGCAAACGATGAAGGCGGGGAAGTCCACGACCTCGATCTTCCAGACGGCCTCCATGCCGAGCTCCTTGTACTCCTCGACCTCGACCTTCTTGATGTTGTTCTGAGCGAGGATGGCGGCGGGTCCCCCGATGCTGCCGAGGTAGAAGCCGCCGTGGCGCCCGCACGCCTTGCTGACCTGCTTGGACCTGTTGCCCTTGGCGAGGGTAACGAAGGAGCCGCCGGCCTCCATGAAGGGCGCGACGTACGAGTCCATGCGCCCGGCGGTCGTGGGCCCGAAGGACCCGGAGGCCATGCCGTCGGGGGTCTTGGCGGGGCCGGCGTAGTACCTGGGGCGGGGGTGAGCGAGCGCACGCAAGCGAAGCGCGCGCACGCGACCGGAGCGAGCGCACGCGACCGGAGCGAGCGCACGCGACCGGAGCGAGCGCACGCGAGCGAAGCGAACGCAAGAGAAGGAGGTTGTTGGCGCGCAAGGCGCTATCTCTTGCGCGCTCGCGCAAGAGAAGAATTGTTCGCGCGCTCGCTCGCTCCTCCATCGCGCTCCGCTCGCGCAAGAGAAGGAGGTTGTTGGCGCGCGAGGAGCTATAACTTGCACGCTCGCGCAAGAGAAGAGTTGTTCGCGCCGCTGCTACTGGCCCGTGTTTGCGCTCGCTTCGCTCGCAATCCTGCGCTCGCTTCGCTCGCGATCCTGCGCTCGCTTCGGCTCTTACACAATGTGGTCCTTCATGTACTGCGGCATGTCCTCCCCGTTGTTGAGCCGCTCCTGGATCTTGGCGTGCGCAATGTCCCTGGCCACGATGATGGTGCCCGTGAGGGAGAGGCGGGTGGCGATGGGGTACCTGCGGGGGGAACGAGTTAGCGGGAGCACCGCGGAGGGCGGCCGTCGCGCGCGTACTGGGAGAGCGTCTCCCTGATCTTGGACATCGGCATGTTGAGGTCGACCTTGACGACCTCCTCGCTCAGGCCGCCCTCCTTGACCTCCGGCAGGAACCGGCTCGGGTCCTCCTCCAGCTGCTCGAGGAACACGCCGTCCTTCGTGATCTTGCCCCACGCCTGCCTGTCGGCCGAGCACGACACGCCGAGACCCACAGGGCACGAGGCGCCGTGCCGCGGCAGCCGGATCACCCGCACGTCGTGGCAGAAGTACCTGCGTGAGCGAGCGAAGCGAGCGCAAAGGAAGTTTTAGAGGAAGGGCGAGGAAGCAAAAAATTGCGTCTGTCCGCGGCACGGATGGCGAAGATCGATGCTGCTCGGAAGCGCGCGAGCGAAAGAGGTGGAGGGGCGAAGAGCGGTGGAGTGTGCTGCTCGTCGGTTGCGGCGGAAGCGGGCGAGCGGGAGGATGCGAGCGGAGCGAGCACGACAGCTGGACTCGTTGGTTGGGCCCCAGAACCCCCCCATTCCCCGCTCCACTCGATCGCTCTCAGGCCGTCGGGCGAAGAGCTGCTGCTGCTCCTCTACAGCGGAAGCGGGGGAGCGAGAGGTTGAACCCCAGAAACCCCCCCGCTCCCCGCTCCGCTTGATCACCCCCCCCCCCCCCCCTCTTCCAAACTCACTTTCCGCCGAACTGGGCGCCGATGCCCATGTCCTGGGTCATCTTCAAGATCTTCTGCTCCCACTCGAGATCCCTGAAGGCCTGGCCGCCCTCGCTGCCGCTGGTGGGAAGGCCGTCCAGGTACTTGGCGGACCCCAGCTTGACCGTCTTCAAGGTCATCTCCGCGGACAGGCCGCCGATGACGAAGCTCAGGTGGTACCTACGGGGGGGGTTCGTCAGCGGGCGAGGGGGAGGGATGAACGGAGCGAGGCGAGGCGAGCAAGAACGAGGGCAGCAAGCAAGAGCGAGGTGGCAAGAGCAAATGGACGAGAGCGAGGTGACAAGAGAGGCGGGCGCGAGCGAGCGAGCCGGGGGGATGAACGGAGCGAGGCGAGGTAAGCAAGAACGAGGGCGGGCGCGAGCTATGCCGGTGCGACGAGCGAGCCAAGCAAGAGCGACGTGACAAGAGAGGCGGTCGCTCGGTCGCTCGCGCCCGCCTCGCTCGTGATCACTGCGCCTCGTCCGCGCCCGCTTCCCCGTGCTCGCTCTTGCCTCGCCTCGCTCTTGCCTCGCCTCGCTCTTGCCTCGCCTCGTACTCTCGCCCGCTCCTCTTCGCTCTTGCTCGCTTCGCTTCGCCCCCTCCTCCCTACGTACGGAGGGCACGCGGAGGTGCCGAGGGACTTGATCTTCTCCTCGGCGAACTCGAGCAGCGACTTCTCGTTCAAGAGCGCCTTCGTCTGCTGGTACAGGAAGGTCTTGTTGGCGGAGCCGCCGCCCTTCGCCATGAACATGAAGTGGTACTCGTCGCCGTCGGTCGCGTACCTGCGCAACGAGTTAGCCCGGAGGGGGTTGGGAGGGGGGGGGTTGGGGGGGGCAGAAGCGGGAATCGAAGCGAACCCCCCCTGCGGCCGGAGAGGTTGCACATGCGCTCGGCCGCACATGCCCCCTCACCCCCCCTGCGGCAGAAGCGGGCAATCGAAGGGTTGTCGGGGGGAGACCCCCCGAACCCCCCCTGCGGCCGGCGAGGTTGCACATGCGCTCGGCCGCACATGCCCCCTCACCCCCCCTGCGGCAGAAGCGGGCAATCGAAGGGGTTATCGCTGATCCGCGCAAGCACTCGGCCGATCCGCCCCCTCCCGCACAAGTGTACGCTGTACGCACAGGTCGATCTGCGCCGGCAGGTTGGAGCCCGTGTTCTTCTCGGTGAACATGTCCTGGGGCGCCACCTGGGAATAGCGGAGGTTGCGCTTCGTGTACACGTCGTACACGCCCCTGGAGATGGCCTCCTCGTCGTTGCCGTCGGTCAGAACCCTGCCGCCGCGCTTGCCCATCACGATGCCGGTGCCAGTGTCCTGGCAGCCAGGCAGCACCTTGCCAGCGGCTAAAGAAGGGAGGGGTTAGCGTCGCACAGAGCAATAGAGCCAATAAATAAATTGCTGCGCACCAATGTTGGCGTTCTTGAGCAGCTCCAGCGCGACGAACTTGTCGTTCTGGGAAGCCTCGTCGTCGTCCAGGATCTTCGCCAGCTGCTCCAGATGGGCCGTGCGGAGCAGGTGAGCAATGTCAGTCATGCCCTCAGCCGTGAGCGCAGTGATGGCCTCCGGAGCCACCTTCAGGTAGTCGGTGCCCTCAACGCTCACAGTCGATACCCACTTCTCAGATCCTTCCAACTTCCGGTACGCAGTGTCGGGCTTGTTGGGGAGCGGGTAGGGAGCCTCGTACTTGAAGGGGACCGTGGAGAGGGGGCGGAAAACTGACGAGGCGAGCCGGCCGGCAGGGCGGAGTTTGGAGAGGAGCATAGTGGGGTGGGGGAAGAGGGGTGGGGGTTGGTGGGGGGGGGTATGGGGGTGGAAGGGGGGTGAGGAAGGATGTGCGGCATCGATCACATGAGACCACCCGCGGAGCCTCTGGGGGAGGGGGGGAGGGGGAGTGGGGAGTGCCAAAAGAATATAGTTGTGGGAGATCAGGGCTAGGTGCTATAACGCGTCATGAGCGCAGTTGTCGCGCAGAATGCCAACCTCAAGCCGAGAGAATCTGACTCCGGCTCCGGCCTCTGCCTGATCTGCACGCTCCCCATCGGGGTTCCAGGGGAGGAGCCCGATGCCCTGCAGTGTGGGCAGTGCGGGGTTGTTTATCACCGCGAGTGCGCGCCCGAGTGGACCAGCGAGTGCCCTCAGTGCCTCGGCAAGGAGGTGGTGTCGAAGTGGACCAGGCGGCTTCTGCCCGGACCAGGTGTGGAGGTCGTCGAGCTGGATGGGGATGGGGATGGGGAGGAGGAGGAGGTGGAAGAGGAGGAAGATGAGGCGGCGGCGAAGAGGAGGAAGAAAGCGGCACACGATAGGGAATTCAGAGCACGAGCCCCTGTCCCGCGTTGCGGTGTCGATGGCTGCGAGTTCCAGACCAAGCAGAAGAGCAACCTCAAGCGGCACCAAGCATGCGTGCATGGAATCGGGGATGTGGATGTGGAAGAACTGAGGAGGAAGAAGAGGGAACAAATAGCACGACAACCTGCCCAGCGCTGCGGTGTCGATGGCTGCGAGTTCCAGACCAAGCGCAAGGAGCACCTCAAGCGGCACCAAGTACTCGTGCATGGAATCGGGGATGTGGATGCGGAAGAGCTGAGGAGGAAGGTGAGGGAACAAATAGCACGACGACCTGCCCAGCGCTGCGGTGTCGATGGCTGCGAGTTCCAGACCAATTTCAAGCATAGCCTGAAGAAGCACCAAGCACGCATGCATGGAATCGGGGATGTGGATGCGGAAGAGCTGAGGAGGAAGGAGAAGGAATGGACAGCACGACAACCTGCCCAGCGTTGCGGTGTCGATGGCTGCGAGTTCCAGACCAAGCACAAGAGCAACCTCAAGAAGCACCAAGCATGCGTGCATGGAATCGGGAATGTGGATGTGGAAGAGATGAGGAGAAAGAACGCGGCGCGCATGAGGGAGTACGATGCACGACAACCTGCCCAGCGTTGCGGTGTCGGTGGCTGCGAGTTCCAGACCAAGAAGAAGGGCAACCTCAAGCAGCACCAAGCACGCGTGCATGGAATCGGGGATGTGGGTGCGAGGAGAACAAAGGATAGGGAGCGCGGCCGGAAGCGTCGGCGGCAGCCGGAAGAGAGCGAAGACGAGACGGACAGCAACGAGGAGGACGAGCAACACGAGGTCGCCACCGTCACGCCCTGCTCCCATCGTTCCGGCACGCGCCGGTCCCTGCGTTCCGCCCCCCCCGCGAACTACGCCGAGCACACCGGCAGCAGCAGCGACGCCTCTGACGCGGAGGAGTCACACAGGGGAAACGGAGCGCGACCCCAGACCAAGAAGAATTCCCCCCTCCACCCCCCCCCCGCACCCACGCTTCCGGCCCCTACATACCGCTGCTGCGATTGCGGGTTCCGGGGCTGGACGAAGTGGGAGCTGGACGAGCACACGGAGAGCGCGCACGACTGCCTCGAGCTCTAGCAAAAATATCAAGGAATTTAGTCAGCCATATCATTTGATTGCAAACGTGTCCGCGTCCGCGTGCTGGGACCAATCGACAGTCTCCCAAAACAAGCAGTTGCGCATTCTTTCTGCCGCGCATTGATGTCGCAAACAAACATTGTCTACTCGTTCATCGCAATGCTGCTATGCTGCCCCGCCGTGCCGACTCCCGCACCGAGTCCTTCAGCCCCAGGCTGCTCCGCCTCCTCTTGCCCCCGTGCGCCGCCGCGTTGAGCGACGCGAGCGCTGCGATCGGGATGTACTCGTCCGGGACGCGCTGGATCACCTCCTCGGTGAACCACGCCGGCTGCTCCTCCTTCCACCGGGCCCAGTTGGCGTGCGTGAACTCCAGAACCTCGCCCTTGTAGCCCCTCCATTTTACCTCGTTGTAAACGAAGATGGCCATCTTCACCTCGTCGGAATCGGCGGTGACGAAACCCTCGCGCGCGTATTCCACGCAGGTCTGTGCCGTGTAAAACAGGTGACGGTACTCGGGCTTGACCATGCACGCAAGGAAAATGTACCTGCGCGGGCGCAAAAGAAGGGGTTAGGGCGTGGATCGCGTTTGCCCTAAGTGCTCGCGCAGCGTACGTGGTGGCCCATGCAGCGAAGAGCGAGCCAGCGCTGATCCAGAGCATCCGCTGGGGCAGGTGTTCGAAGCCCCCGCTCGCGTAGACGTGCACAGAGACGAACACGCTCGCGTGCGCCGTGAGCTGGTTGAAGAGGAAGTACGCGTTGTGCATCGTGAGCGGGTTGCGCATGAACCAGCACGACGAGAAGTCGGCAACGATCTTCTCGACGACCATGTACGCCACGCCCTGGGGCACGCCGACGCCGGGGCGGAAGTTGCGGTAGTCGCCTCGGACGACGTTGTAGAGCTGGTAGAGGAGGTGATCTCCGACCATGTACCTGCGCGGGGCGAATGGGGCGCAAACGAAAGAGTGAGCGGGGGGGTGGGGGTGGGGGGGCGAGGGGTCTCCCCGCAGGAGACGCACGCGAGGAAGTAGTTGGAGTTCGCGATAAGGAGCAGCGCGGCGGATAAGCTCTTGGCGACGACCTGGAAGCTGCCGGACATGACGAGCACGAAGAAGAAGAGCCCTCGGGAGGTGTCCGGTGTTGCGCCTGCGAGTCTTGGAGATTCCTTTCGCCTCTGGGGCGACGTGTCGTAGTCAAACCACATCGTGGCAGCAGCGAAGCCCGTGGCGAGGCAGCTGATGGCGATGCTCACGAGGGCGATCCTGCTCCTCTCCTCGCTGATGACGGCGGCCCTGATCTGGATAATGGCCGCCGGGATGGACTCGAAAACCATCTCGATGCACTTGCCGATGGAGAGCTCGGCCAAAGGGTCTATCGCAGCCAGCCCGTCGTCGTTCTCGTTTCCTGCTGCCACCCGAGCGGCGTCGACGCCCGGCTTGACTGACGTCACGACGTACCTGCGAGCGAAACGAGGGTTAGTTCAGGGTGCGGAATCCTCGGCCCTTCTTGCACGTACAGAACCTCCCGCGCGATCCTCCCCCAGCTCCTCCTCCTGTTCACCAACCAGACCATCAGCAGCTGGAAGAAGATGCCGAGAGCGACGCACGCGATGTTGATGTGCGCGACGCCCCTGGTCTCCTCGCTGCCCAGGAAGACGACGATGACGTAGATGTCGGAGATGAGGTCGAACATGGACAGGGCAGCGCCGCTGTATAAACGACGCTTCATCCCCAGGTCGCACACGGACATGAGGTGCTTGACGATGGTGTCCATGAACGGGCGGAAGAATGGGTTGTGGGACTCGAGGTCCTGGAGGGTTGGGGAGCCGAGGACCCACTGGGGTGGGGTGGGGTGGGGGG
>BRYB01003181.1:0-10791 GCA_030267505.1 Tetraparma gracilis | reverse complement strand
CCCCCCCCCCCTTACCCCCCCCCACACACACACAGGTACTTGAGCCGGATTCGCAAGCTCTTCGACAAGAGCCCGGCCATCGACGCGGCGAGCAACCTGCGCCTGGTGGACGCGATCGAGAACCACGACGACTCGTACTCCACGCAGGAGAACGACATCATCGACCGCGGCCTCGCGAACTTCGTCATGTTCGAGAACATCAAGAGCGCCGACGTGGCGTTGCCCTCCCCGGCGACGAAGGCGAAGCTGGCGTTCGTCGAAGGCGACAGCCTCGCTTGGGGCTGGGCATCATCGGAAGTCCGGGCGCCCCCAGCCGCCGTGCTCGCGTTCGTCTGGAACACGGGCAGCCGCAGCAAGAGGAAGCCCGACGACCTCGAGAAGTCCGTCGACGAGAGCCCCAACGGGCACAGCATGCTCGTGTACAACGTGAAGAAGACGCCGGGCGTCATCTCCAACAGGGACTTCCTCGGGAGGGTGCTGTGGAGGGCGGAAGGATCGGGGTTCGTCCTCGTGGCGGATCCTCAGGAGGAGTCGGCGAGGCGGCCGCTCGTCAAGGACGTAGTGCGCGGCAAGTACTACATGGCCGTGAAGATCACGAGAGTGGACGACACATGGACCAAGCTCGAGTGCGCTCCACCCCTTTACTCGACGTCAAATTGGACACACGCTGACTCCCCCCCTCCCCTTGTTTTGCTACGCAGGTACGTGGTCAATCCCGACTCGGGCGGCTCAATTCCCCGCTGGTTCGTGAAGCGGTGGGTGAGCTCGCAACTGACGGCCGTCACGCTGGCCCAGGAACATTTCTTGTCGCTGAGGTCGCTGGGGGAACTGGACGAGGAGGACGGGAAGGCTGTCGGGAACGTCATGCTCAGCCGGACCAGAGCGGAAAAGAAACTCGGGAAGAGGGAGACGAGAGTGAAGGCGCGAGTGAGGGCGGCGATGGAGAAGCAGAAGGGGCTCAAGGAGCTGGCGGAGAAGCATGAGTGGATCGAGGTGCTGCTTGCGAAGGTGGTCGCGAACAAGCTCAGGCCGGCCGGCGACAGCAAGGCGAAGCTGTGCAACATGTCCGTGAAAGAGGCGAGGGTGATCGGGGGCGCGCTGGCCTCGTGCATCGCGGCCAACCTGACTGCGCCAGCCGCAGTCGACGAGTGGATCCTGAGGTTCCCCGCGATGGGGGAGCTGGACCGGGAGTACGTGCGCGAGCGAAGCGAGCGAAAAAAAGAGCTAGCGGCAGCGGCGTGCCAACGACCGACGCCAACAAGCGCGCGAGCAAGAGGGTCGGGAAGAGCGGTTAACGGGCCAACAAGCGACGCCAACGAGCGGTCGGAAGGAGCGGGCGAGCGCGCCAAATCTCCTTTTGGTGCGCCAGCAGGCTCCTTCGCTTGCGCTCGCTTCACTCGCGCGACGCACCAACGACCTCCTTCTTTTGTGCTCGATTCGCTCGCCCTCACCCCCCCATCAACTTCGCCCGTCTCTCGCTCCCCTACCTCCCCCCCTCCCCCCCCCCCCTCCCTCCCCCAGGTACGTGTGGTTCCGGCCCATGATGGACACGATCGCGCAGCGGCTCCTGGAGAGCGTCGGATGGGGCCTCAAGATGCGGCTCTATACGGGCGCCGGCCTGAGCACGCTGGACCTGATCACGGACCTGTACATGATCTACACGTACGCGACCACGGGGCAGCAGGGGACTGCCCTGAGCCTGGCCATCATGGTCGGGCTCTGCATGGCGATTCAACTCTTCCTAACCTGGGTGCAGGCGCACAAGGGCCCGAAGCTCGTGATGCTCAAGGAGATGCTCATCGTGCTGACAGCACTCGCGTACGCGCTCAGCCAGGCATTTAACCCGCCACATACCGACAACTAACACCGCTTCCGCGCAGCCCTGGGATCCACGCCATGCGCGTTGCCAACGGCGTGGACAAGAACGAGTACGACTCGATGGATGCTGACATTGTTCTGACGGCATTCCGATGCGCGGAGATGTGCTTCGAGAGCTGCCCCGGAAGCGTGCTGCAGACTTACGCAGTGTTCGAGGTCGCGAAGCGCGGGGGTGGTTGGAGCAAGCAGGCAATCGCGTCCATCGTCGTGTCTGCGCTCACGACGGGCTTCGGGGCCGCGACAATCAGCTTCGAGTGAGTGCTTTCACCCCCACTCCCCCCCCCCTCCCCCCCCCTGACCCTTTCTTGCCTGCAGCTTTGACGTAAGTCCCCAGAGACGCCGCGACGAGCCCAACTTCTACGGCTACATCCCCGACACTGCGTCCTCAAGGACGCTCATCTTCGGCTGCATGATCGCGAACGGCGCGCTGTTACTCCTCCTGAGGAGCGTGGGCACGGCCCTGCTCGCGATGAAGGGAGGATCTTACGTCGTGTACTACTTCGCGTGCGACATGTGCCTGTACTTCATGTACAAGATCGCGAGGCGCGACTTCTGGCACTGGGTACCGCTCGACGGCGCGGCGAGCGTGATCGAGTCCTTCGTGTTCCGCCTCATGGTCAAGGTCCTGGTGGACTTTACAGGCGTCGTCCAGTTCCGCGGCGCTGGAGAGATGGGGGGCTGCTATTTTTCCTTCAACATGGTACGAGCGAGCGATAAGCGACAACACGCATCTCCTCTCCCGCTAACCACGCACACAGATAATGGCGCTCGCCGCCTCGCTCGTCTCCACGCACATCTACTACGCGAGTCTCGAGGAGGGCAAGGAGGCGGTCATGGAGGAGGCAGACGCCTGGATGATGGTGGGCGGGTTGAGTGGTGGGTTGATCTGCTTCGAGGCTGCCTTCCTGCTGCTCATGAAGCCGGGCTTCTGGGGCACGTTCTTCTCCACCCAGACCGGGTACCAGTACGTGCAGAGCAAGTTCCTGCGCGAGGGCGACGAGAACAAGAAGGCGGTGTTCAAGTACGTGCGAGCGAAACGAGCGCAAGATCTCGGCGAGTGCGAAAACTCCCCTTCCCCTCCCTCCATCCAATTAGCGGGCCCGTACACTAACTCTCTTCTGTGCTTGCTTCACTTGCAGGTACAACAAGAAGCAGTGGAAGTCGATCCGGGACGACGTGAAGGCGTGGACGATGGAGAACTGGGAGCGCTGGGAGGAGGAGAAGCCGGAGTGGTTCAACGACGCCTGGAAGGCTGGCGTGGACGACGACATGATCCCCCCGGCGAGCCTCGGAGCGTTAAACGGCGGGGGCGTCGAGAGGCGAAGGAGCAGCCTCGGTGATGTACTGGGGGTCAGCGCGAGGGTGGCTCCCGTCGCGCAGTAAACCTTTCTAGACGATTTGTTTCTCGCTACAGAATCTATGAGGGAGTTGTTAGGATTTGGTCGAGAGAAAGGAGAGCGGGCGGCAGCCAGGGCATTAGCGAATCCCTGCAGGCCTCACCTGGTGCAGTTGACGGCAGGAATGGCATACCCGCGGGCCCTCGCGTCGTCCATGAGGTCCACGAGGTCCTTCCCAGTCACAACGCCGACCTTGCCTGAGTAAACCATGATGCTAGATGTAGGGGGGGGAGTGGCTGAAGGTCCACCGCGGAAAGGCGCGGTGTCTGCGACGGCGGCATCACGCCCCGCGGCTCCCCGCTCAAGGCGTTTGGGGGGCCTGCGGGGGCGGCCGCCGGAGGCAGCGTCGGATCGGTTTTATTGGAAGCCGCGGCAAGCATCCCCCGCGGTTGCACCTCGACCACTCGTACCAGAACGCCACCTTGCAGCCAACAAGTGCGGCCCGCGGGCGTCTGCGCAGGGCGCCGCTTCCGCAACCCGCCGCCCTCCCGTCACCCCGCACCGTGTCCACCCGCCACTGTCGCCGCGACTCCGCCAACGGCAAGTGGAAACGCCGCTTCTTCAGGGACCCAGCGCCCCCGGCCTCCTCTTGTCGAGCGAGGTGCAGAACGCTCACCTGACAGTTGGCTGCCCCAATCCAACCTACTGACATCCCGCGCCTATCTGAACACTGCGTGTGCCCCACCTCCCGTACTCCCCACCCATACGCCACCCCCTCCGCTTTTCTGGAGGCCGGGACCCAGCACAGCTTGCACACCTTGACCGACACTGGCCTCTAGTCCCCGCACCCTTTCTACCAAGGCCGGCATGGACCTTGACTCAGATGCGCCCCCCTCGGTCCCCACTGACGCGTCACCCCCCTCCACCCCCGCCCCCCTCGTCCCCGGGTCCTTTTTCTCCCCAACTCCTACCCCCTCCTCCTCGACCTGCCATCGGACCCACACCCAGACGAGAACCCAGCAGCTCCCCAACGCCGTCCTCATGGAGCGGTCAGCCAACTGCCACGTCGACGCCCTGACGCTGGCGTGGGCCTTGGTATCGGACCTGCCCGGCTGCTTCGCTGGGCGGCGACCTGCCATTCCCGACTTGGCCTCTCTCACCTTCCCCCCCCCTCCCGGCGAGGCTGCGGTCCAGAGGTCGCTCAGGCTCAACATGCAGGCCACCAAGAAGCGGCACCCGTACCACCTCGTGGTATCCCCCCTGCCCCCCCCCACCGCTTCCTCCTCCACTCCATCGTACATCATCTCCTTCCATCCCTCCTCCCCTGCCTCCGTTGCTGTCTCTGGCGCCTTCCTGCTTGCCCCCTCCAAGCACAGCACCTGCACCCTCACCATGACCGCGCGCATCAGCACCGGCGGGGGCGCCACAGACTCGACCTCGACGGCGACGGCGGGCGTAGACAGCTCGACGCCGATGACCAGGGCCGAGTCACGTCTTCGGGGGTTCTCCTCCAAGGACGCCCTGCTTCTGCTCGACGACCTGCTGTCCCTGGTCGCCGTGCTGTTCTCCACGTACCAGCGCTGCTCGGAAATCGATACTTTGGTGCTGGTGGAGCTCGCGGCTCGCTTCCGGGCGTCCACCACCGCTCCTACGGTTGCTGAGAAGGCGCTCATCGACAAGTCCGTGGCGTACGAGAACCAGGACTGGACGCGCCTGAAGGGGACAGTGACGGAGCCGGTGGAGTGAGTGCCCCCCCCCCCCTTCCCCCCCTCCACTCGAGCGCCCATCTAACTCCCCACAAAGGTTCTTCCAGGCGCTTGCAGACGACAACGCGCGCTGGGGCAGGGCAGAGGCGAACGTTGACGCCTCTGCGGAGGACCTCGTGGCCTGGGTCTGGCACAGCGGCAGCTACGACAGGCTGGCGTACCACGTCAAGGAAGACGGCGACACCATCAACTATGGGCTGGAGGTACCCGGAAGCAACAGCAGGATCCACCTCTTCGGGGGCAAATTCCCGCTGATTGACGACCGTGTGTTCGGCGTCTGGTTCAGCTGGATGAAGGAGTCCGGCGGCGACTACGTCGTGGCCTTCGCCTCGCACAGGGGTAGGTCGGCGCAGGCAGCAACATATTCATCGCGCCCGCCCAGTCTGCTAACTCTCCGCATCCACTCGCAGATTACGCCGCCCCGGCTTACAAGGACAAGATTGACGGCGTCATCTCTTCGCATAAGAGCGCCGCGAAGGCCGTCGAAGGCAAACTCACCGGCTTCTACAGAATCAGTCCGCTCGCTGCCAACGTGAGCCGCGTAACCTTTGTGGGGCGGGGAACGATGGGTGGGCTCGTGCCTGACTCGGCCATGAAGTACGGGCTGAAGAGGACTCTGATGGTGGTCGACAAATTGAGGGACAAGTACGAGCGCAACGGAAAGTCGGTAGACGCGGAGTTGAGGGGCGACTTTCCTCCCCCCCCGAACATGGGCCAGCTCGGCGAGGAGCAGAGGCGCATCGCGCAGAGCTGCATGGGCCTCGAGACGGGGTCAGCCGCGGTCGAGTGGACGAAGCTGAAGTCCGCCTCGCCGTTCGTGGAGCTCGGGATGAAGTACTCCAAGCCTTTTGGGGACGATGCGAGGTGAGACCCCCCAACCCCCCCCGACCGCGCGAGCGAGCGAAGCGAGCGCAAAAGGGAGTTAGCGGCAGCGGCGCACCAACGACAGACGCCAACAACCGACCGCTCGCGCGGGGAGCCAACAACTGACGCTCGCGCGGGGCGCCAACAACTGAAGCTCGCGCGGGGCGCCAACAAGCGACGCTCGCGCGAGGCGCCAACAAGCGACGCTCGCGCGGGGCGCCAACAAGCGACGCTCGCGCGGGGCACCAAGCGACGCTCGCGCGGGGCGCCAACAAGCGACGCTCGCGCGGTGCGCCAACAAGCGACGCTCGCGCGGGGCGCCAACAAGCGACGCTCGCGCGGGGTTCCAACAACCGACGCTTGCGCGGCGCGCCAACAAACCGTGAACAAACCGACGCTCACGCGGCGCGCCAACAACCGACGCTTGCGCGGCGCGCCAACAACCGACTCTTGCGCGGCGCGCCAACAACCTCCTTCTCGTGCGCTCGCTTCGCTCGCACGGCGCACTAACGACCTCCTTCTCTTGTGCTCGCTTCGCTCGCCCACTCCCCGCGTTCCCCCTGACTCTCTCCGTTCGCTCATACCAGCGTCGCCCTCGGCATGGCTAAGACCACCCTCGATTGCAGCGCAACGGAAGCGCTGGCGTATCAGTTCTCGGCGTGCGGGAGGGAGAAGCTGAGGATCAACGAAGAATTGGGCTGCCCAGCTCAGCTCATCTTGAAGGAGCGCACGAAGCACGACTTCGAGTGGGCCTACGTTGTCAAGATGCCCTTCCCACTGACGAACAGGGAGTTTCTGGGCAGGTACCTGTGCTTCCAAGAATCAGCCGGCGACCTCGTCGTCGTCTTCGATGCGCTCCCCGACAGCGCGACGGTGGACTACGGCGCCAACCTCAGGGTCGTGCGCGCCAAGACCACGGGCATCGTCCGCTTCAAGGCCATCAACGACGACGCCCAGTGCGAAGTGACCCAAATCCAGTACGGAGACTTCGGTGGACTTATCCCTGAGCGGGTCGTGGTGGCCAAGATCCCTTACGCTCTGGGTGGAGTGAGGATCATGCGAGAGTTCTTTCAGCGCGACGACGCCGTCGACGGCGCAAAGAGAAGCGAGCTCGCTAACATCATCAGGTACGTCCCACCTTCATCCATCCCCTCCCGCCCCACCTAACCCAGCCCCTCCTCAGGTCCAATAACGAGATCTACTCGGACGCGGAGAACGCCGTCGTGGACCGCGTTCGGGACCAGCTCGACTCAATCCCCGACTCCTCCTTCGAGAAGTTCGAGTCCCCCGACCACTTCGTGGGGATGGGGGTGTTCCACAAGGGCGGCAAGAACGGGACCCCGAGGGCGTCAACTATCGTCGACGAGGACATCTGCGCGTGCGCGGCCTGGACCTACCAGTTGATGGCGCGGCACTTCGTCAAGGCCTTCTACGCGGACGGCGGCATGGCGCGCGCCGTGACGACGCACAACGACCACTCCTTCACTGGCCAGCTTCTGATGGACTTCAACATCCCGACCTTCAGCCCGAGGGATTTCGTGACGCGCTCCGTGTGGCGGTGGGAGAACGAGACGGTGCTGCTGGTGGTGACCGAGAGCTGCCTCGCCGAGCAGTACCCCATCAGGCCCGGCATCGTGCGCGCGTCCGTGGTGACGCTGGAGAAGTTCGAGCGGCTAGACCCCGTCGGCGAGATCCCCCAAACCCGCGTCACGTGGACGCAGCAGCCGGACATGGGCGGCTTCATCCCCAGCCAGGCCGTGAGGGGCGCAGCCGTCGGTCAGATGATGTACGTGCACCGCACGCGATGCGCCGAAGCCCCCCCCTTCCCCTCTCACATGCGCTCGCAGGTATTTGAGCAAGATGCGCAAGCACTTTGACAAGAGCCCGGCTATCGACGCGGCTAACAATGTGCGCCTGGCGACCATGATCGAGGGACACGACGGCGACTACTCCGCGAGGGAGGAGGCGATCCTGGAGGAGGGGAAGACGATGATCGGCGTGTTCGAGCAGCAGGAGAGCAAGGAACTCGAGATGACGTCGCGCACGACGCAAGCCAAGATGGCGTTCGAGGACGGCTCGAGCCTCGCCTACGGGTGGTCGTCGGCGGTCGTGAGGGCGAGCCCGGCCCATGTGCTCGCCTACGCCTGGGACACGTTCAGCCGGTTCAACGACGTCGAAGATACCCTGGAGAAGACGCTGGACGAGGACGGCGAGCACAACAAGCTCCTGTACCTGAAGAAGAAGGTGCCGAACCCGTTCGGCGACAGGGACTTCCTGTCGCGGATCGTCTGGAGGAAGCGAGCCAGGGGGTACATCTTCGTGAGCGTCCCTGAGCTCAGCGACGCCCACCCGCTCTCCTCCGACGTCGTTCGGGCCAGGTTCCCGAGCATGCTCAAGATGACAAGCACGAGCGACGGCACGACCCTGCTCGAGTACGTGATGCAACCTGACATGGGGGGGAGCGTGCCTCTCTGGCTAGCTCGCTCGTTGATGGGCTCGAGCTTGGCTTGGGTCACCGAGATCCAGCAGTACTTCGGGGGGGTGAGAGGGCTCGAGGAGTGGGACGCGAAGGACGGGGAGGCGGTCGGAGAAGTGCTCGTGACGAAGACGGATGCGGAGCAGCACCACGGAAAGGGCGAGACGAGGGTGGAGGCGCGGGTGAGGGTGCTGATGGAGAAGCAGAAGGGGCTCAAGGAGCTGGGGCAGAAGCACGAGTGGTTCGAGGTGCTGCTGACGAACATCGTGGAGAACAAGCTCAGGCCTGCCGGTGACAGCAGGGCGAAGCTGTGCAACATGTCGGCGAAGGAGGCAAACGTGATCGGGGGCGCGCTGGCCTCGTGCATCGCGGCCAACCTAACTGCACCGGCGGCGGTCGATGAATGGATCCTGCGCTATCCGGCGATGGGGGCGCTGGAGCGAGAGTACGTCCCCGCCCCTCGCGCGAGCGAAGCGAGCGCATAAAAGAGCTAGCGGCAGCGGCGCGCCAACGGCCGACGTCAACAACCGTCGCCAACAACCGACGCCGACAACTGCGCGAGCGGAGCGGGCGGGAGGAGCGGGCGAGCGCACGCGCGGGAGGAGCGGGCAAGCGCGTCAACGGCCGACGCCGATAATCTCCTTCTCTTGCGCTCGCTTCGCTCGTCTTCCCCCCCCTCCCCCCCCTTCGTCCCCTCCTTAACCTCCCCNNNNCCCCCTCCCCCCCCCCCTCCCCAGGTACGTGTGGTTCCGGCCCATGATGGACACGATCGCGCAGCGGCTCCTGGAGAGCGTCAGCTGGGGCCTCAAGATGCGGCTGTACACGGGTGCAGGCCTGAGCACGCTGGACCTCTTCTCGGATCTCTTTATGATCTACACGTACGCGACAACGGGGCAGCATGGGACAGCGACGAGCCTGGCCATCATGGTCGGGATGTGCCTGCTGGGACAACTCTTCCTTGTCTGGGTTCAGACTCGCAAGGGTCCGAGGCGCGTGATGCTCAAGGAGATGCTCATCGTGCTGAGCGGCATAAAGCCCGGGATAGACGCGAAGCGGGTCGCTGACGGCAACGAGCAAGCTGAGCACGCGGCGGTCAACCCTGAACTGGAGCTGACGTTCACGAGGGGCTTCGAGCTGCTGTGCGAATCGATCCCGGGTACGTGCATCAATCGGGCGCGTCCAGGTGCAGCGCTTACCCTTTCCTTGGCGCAGGTACTCTGCTGCAACTCACGGCACTCTTCAACAATATGCGGGAGGGCGACGGTGCTTACAGCAAGAGGGCACTTGCCAGCATCATCGTGTCTGCCTGCACGACGGGATTCACGGCCGCGACGATTTCGTTCGACTTCGACGTCAGTCCCCAGAGGCGACGCGACGAGCCGACCTTCTACGGCTACATCCCTGACTCCGCGGGGAGGAGGACCGCCATCTTCTTCTGCATGATCATGAATGGCGCGCTGCTGCTCCTCTTGAGGAGCGTGAGCACGGCGCTACTCTTGATGGTGAACGGCCGGTGAGTGCGCGAGCGAAGCGAGTGCGAAGAAGGTGTGGGCAGGAGAAAGCGCAGAAGGAAGTAAGGGCGTGGCCTAACTCTCCACTCCTACTTGCGCTCGTTTTGCTCACGCAGGCTCGTGCTCTACTACTACCTCGGCGACCACGTCTTGTACCTGTCGTACAAGCTGGCGCGAAGGGATCTGTACCACTGGGTGCCTATGGAGGGCGCCGCGATGGTGGTAGAGTCGGTGCTTGAGCGTTTCATGGTGAAGGCCATGACAGATTTCACGGGAGTAGCGCAGTTCCGCGGTGCAGGGGAGATGGGAGGAGCGAGCTGGACGTTTTCGCAGCTGATGGCGCTGGTGACGTCCCTCATCGCCACGCACATCTACCTCAGCGGCGACGAGGTGGATGCGGACTGGGAGGCGACCAGCAGGAGCTTCATCTGGAAGATCGTGGGAGGGTTGAGCCTGAGCCTCACCATTTCGTTCGCCTCCTTCCTCGTGCTCATGAAGCGGGAGTTTTGGGGCACGTTCTTCTCGTTCCAGACCGGGCACGCGTGGGTTAAGGGGAGATTCATCGACGAGAGCAACGGTGATGAGTGCAGAATGTTCATTCACTTCATGAACCGGAAGCAGTGGGACTCGATCCGGGATGACGTGAAGGCGTACACGCTAGATAACTGGGAGCGCTGGGAGGAGGAGAAGCCGGAGTGGTTCAACGACGCGTTCAAGGCATCCGTAGACGAGGATATGATTCCCGCAGCGAGCCTGCGAAAGCTCAACGGCGCGGGCGGCAGGCGTCGCAGCAGCCTCGGGGACCTGCTGGGGGGTGGCGAGAGGCGCGGGAGCAGCGCCATCGTTCCCGTCGTGAGCCCTAATAGCTAGAGAAGATTTTGATGTGCTCAACCTCAGCTGCACTTATTACCATTCCACGATGCTTACCCTTTCCAGTTCCCTCCCTACCCTCCCCCCCC
>BRYB01003180.1:770-10896 GCA_030267505.1 Tetraparma gracilis | reverse complement strand
GAGAGGCTATGATGAGAGAGGCGACAGATGACGAGGAGACGGATGGAGATCAGGAGGATGTTGCGGAGGATGAATGGAGGTAGGGAGGAAGATGCGAGGTGTGGTATGAGATGTGGGTTGTTACAGAGAGGCATGGTAGTGAGGAAGAGCCTGATGCCGGAACCTATCTCACGGCCAAGGACGATGTAAGGAAGCGGCCCCGCCCGAGGGGGGAGAAGAAGTAGAGGGTGCGACGCTTGGCAGAGAGCACTGAATAGGGACGATGAGGAGGACCCAGCGGTAGATATGCCGAGAGGAGGTGGAAAAGAGCTGGGCCGCCGCCGTCTTCGGAGGAGCCCGAGGGCAGACCCCATGAGCCGGGACGGCAGGACGGGGGAGGAGGAAGGAGGAAGTGGGAGTGGACAATAGCACGCGGATGGGCGGAAAGGAGCAGTACAGCGGGTGATAAAGCGGCGGGAGGCAAGATCGGGGCTCGGACGCACGGGTAGAAAGTGGGCAGGGAGGGAGGGCTTTTGCTGGTCGCTCGTAGTTCGAGAGGGGGGCCACCACGGAAGTGGGCGAGGCGATGCGCGGGCGTGGGGGAGGGGGAGGGCATAGCCAAGACCCCGCTGCAGTGTGGGGAATTCCCCTACGCGCTAATTCACCGCCCATGGCCGCCCCGCTCGCTACAAACTTCAACGTCAAGCAGGAAGAACCTGACCCCGACACCGGCCTCTGCCTGATCTGCACGCTCCCCATCTGCACCTCAGGGGGTGAGCCTGATGCCCTCCTCTGCAGCCAGTGTGGGGTTGTTTATCACCGAGGATGCGCGCCCGACTGGACCAGTGAGTGCTACCAGTGCCTCGGCAAGGAGGCGGTGTCGACGTGGACCGGTTTGGTTCCGCCTGGGCCAGGTGCGGGGGTCGTCGAGCTGGAGGAGGAAGAAGATGAGGCGGCGGTGAAGAGAAGAAAGAAAGCGGCGAGAGATAGGGAATGTCACGCACGGCTACCTGCCCTGCTTTGCGTTATGGATTGCTGCGGGTTCCAGACCAAGCTGAAGAGCAACCTCAACGACCACGAAGCACGCGTGCATGGAATCGGGGGAGTGGAGGCGGTGGAAGAGAGGAGGATGAGGAAGAGGGAATGGGTAGCACGACAACCTGCTCTGAGTTGCGGTGTCGACGGCTGCGAGCACCAGACCAAGCAAAAGGCCCATCTCCGGCGGCACCAAGCACGCGTGCATGGAATCGGGGATGCGGATGTGGCGAAAGAGCTGAGGAGGAAGCAGAGGGAATACGAAGCACGACGCCGGGTCCAGCGTTGCGGTGTCGATGGCTGCAAGTTCCAGACCAAGCACACGCAGCACCTCAAACAACACCAAGCATACGTGCATGGAACTGGGGATGTGAAGGTGGAAGATCTGAGGAGGAAGCAGAGGGAACGGGAAGCAGGACAACCGGTCCAGCGTTGCGGTATCGATGGCTGCGAGTTCCAGACCAAGCACAAGCGGAACCTCAAGGACCACAAATCACTGAAGCATGGAATCGGGGATGTGGATGCGGAAGAGCTGAGGAGGAAGCAGAAGGAACGAGACGCGCGACGACCCACCCACCGCTGCGGTGTCGATAACTGCGAGTTCCAGACCAAATACAAGAATGACCTGACGCGGCACCGAGCACGCTTGCATGGAATCGGGGATGTTGAGGCGATAAAACAGAGGGATAAGAAGCGGCGCGCGACCCGGCCCAAGCGCTCGGACGAGATGGACTTCGACACTGCTAACGACACCTCGTGGCGGCGCGCGACCCGGCCCAAGCGCTCGGACGAGATGGACTTCGACACTGCCAACGACACTGACGAGCACAAGGTCGTCGCCGCCGCGCCCCGCTCCCGCCGCGCCAGGTCCGCCGTCGACTACGCCGCGCTAGCTGGCGTCCACAGCGACGCCTCTGACGCAGAGTACTCCGCCTTCGCCTCCGAGTGAATAGGGCAGGTCCAGCGTGGCATGCATGTAACCGCCACCGTAATCAACGTGTGTTCGTATTATTGTCACAAGCTATTCTATTCTATTGCTATGCTATTATGCTAAATATACACCAGATCTCTCCTCCCTCCCCCCTACCCCCCCCGACCCCCCCCTTCTACCTCTGCAGCACTGCGTCCACCGCGGCGTTCTGCTTGTCCATCTCGTTCTCGACGTCGATGAGCTTCTGGATGGCGTTGACCCTGACCTGGGCGCTCTCGCTCTCCACGTTGATCATCTCCGAGGCTGCCTGCAGCATGTCCTTGCCGCTGAGCAGGCCGTCGATCTTCTCTGACATGCCCTCGAACTCTGCCTGCACGCTTCGGCTGAGTTCCGCGGCCTTGATGTGCTCCTCCGTGTTCTCTAGCCCCGCGCCGACCATGTCTGCGGCAGCGCAGCAGACCGCCTCGTCGAACTTCCTGAACTCCTTCTCCCCCAGTTTGTTCTGAACCAAAACCACCCCGACCACCCTGCTCTCGCCGCCCCTGCCTCCCGCCCTCCGCCTCCCCCTCCCGCCCTCCTCTGCCCCCCTCATCCAGACGGGCACGGCCAGCAAGCTCGTGGTCTTGTACTCGCTGTCCAACTTGACGTCGACCCCGCTGCTCAAGTCCAGCCCCACGCTGATCCTCCCCCGCCCCTCCCTCCCTCCTCCCACCAGCACCTGCTCCAGCTCCTGGCTCAAGTTGACGACCTTCTGGGTCTTCCAGACGTGCCCAACCACCCCCCCTCCCATCTTGACCCTGATCTCCATTCCGCCCAGTCCCCCCGTGCCGTCCCCGTACCCGACGAACTCGCCCGCCTCCTCGTCCGCGAGATAAATCGTGCACTTGTCCGCTGTCAGCAGGCTCTTGATTGCCGCTGCGCCGTACTCCAGGACCCTTGCCTGCTCCTTCTCGACGACAATCTCGGCGCAGCACGCGGAAAGCCTGAAGAGCTTCTCCCGCTCTCCCTCCCCGTCTCCCACGATCTCCTCCAGCTTCCCCTTCAGCTGCGCAATTTCCTCGCTCTTCTGCAGAATCCCTCTCTTGTGCTCGTAGCTCTCGTTGACCATGGTCTCCATCAGCGTGCACCTGCTCAGGCCGTCCTGGATGCTCACGGCGAGCCGCTCGATGTAGTCGCACTCCTCCCCCCTGAAGCACTCCTCCCTGTCCTTGCCCACCACCTGCAGGACTCCGACCACCTTCTTCCTGCCGTCGACGAGCGGCACGAAGATCATGGGCTGCGTCTCGCCGCCCCTCACGTGACCGTCTACCTCGGCGTCGTACAGGCGGTGGAGCCTGGCGCACGCGACGACTTCGGTCCTCCCTGTGGTCGCGACGAAGCCGAGCAGACCCCCGGTCATGCTGAGGAGCCTGGACGACCCGGGGAAGAGCGGCTTCATGCTCCTGTTCGCCGTGTCAACGCTGAACAGAAACACGTAGCAGTCGCTCACGGAGCTCTTGATGACGTGAGAGACGGCTTGTGCGAGGTGATCGTGCGTCATCGCGTTCGCGATGGCGCTCGACAGTTCGGGCGCGCCCCTGCTGCCGTCGACTCCGTTGCCGCCGCCGCCCATGGAGAACACCCCCCCAACGCCGCCCCTGCTATCGGCCATGAATCGCGAGTACCTACATCAAATTGGGTTAGCGCCCCTTCTTCGCGCCCCCGCTTCGCGCGCGCTCCCGCTTCGCGCTCCCGCTTCGCGCTCCCGCTTCGCGCTCCCGCTTCGCGCTCCCGCTTCGCGCTCCCGCTTCGCACACCCTGCTCCGCGCACCCCGCCTCGCGCCCCTTCTTCGCGTCCCCGCTCCGCTCGCGCACTTACACATCGCCGCCGCCCTCCTCGTCGCTTTCTCCGCCTTCCAGCTCGCTGCTGTGAGCGCTGGCCGTCCTCCTCTTCTTCCCCCCCGAAGCCCCGCTCTCGCTTCTCCCCCTCGCCCTTCCTCCCCCCGACTTAGCCGACCTGACCGAGCCCGGTCCACCGAACGACGTCGACCGGTCCACCCTCCCCTTCCCACCACTGCCGCTCTCCAGCGCCGCGCTCAACAAGTTGCACAGGACGTTGACGACCCTCTCGTCGTAGTCGTTGAACAATTTCAGCACCTCCCTCCCTGCTCCCCCTCCCTTCCTGACGCACACGAAGACGCCGACGCTCTGGCCCCCGCCGCTTCCTTCCCAAACGGGCGCGACAAGGACGCTCGCGCAGTACCTGCGCGAAAGATGAGTTAGCGCACGGCGCGACGGATGGGAGTCGGGGTGCTGGGGTGGGCGCGTACTCCTTCTTCGGAGTGCCCCCCTCGATCTCCGCGTCGCTCTTGACGACGACGCCCCTCCTGAACGCCTGCAGCACGACGTCCTTCGGCACGCCCTTGGGAAGACCCTTGACGCCCGCCGTAGTCGCGTTCTCCCTCGGGATCCACACGAAGTCGCTGCAACCGAGGATGTCGCCTCCCCACTTGCACACGACTCCCTCGGGGCCCCCAAATCTTCCCCCGTCCTCCTCCTCCCCCCACGCTTCGTCCTCCCCAAGCAGCACCGAGCCGCACAGCTCCCCAACCTTCTCCACGCTCTCGACCATCTCCTCCACCATCCTCTTCCATCCGTAGGCGACCTTCTTGTCCTTCTTGTGGCTCTTCACCGCCTCGGCCTCCATCTTCTTGAGCTTTCCCTTCTCCTCCATCTTCCAGCACAAGCCTACGACAAGCTGACTGCTGTATCCCAGCAGCACCTGCACGTCGGCGCTCTCGAAAGCATCTTTCCCCCTGCCACCTCCCTCCCCAGGCTTCTCGCTCACCCTCAGAACTCCAACGCACACGTTCCCGTCCTTGTTCACGACGCCGAACTTCGCGTTCTGCTCGCTGTAGGGAATGACGAGCGGCACGCACACGGCGCGCATGGACCCTTCCCCGGCCCCCCGGCCCATGTCGCCCCCGCCTCTGCCGCCGCCCAGGCCCGGGGAGAGCCTCCCGCTCGGGCTCATGAAGCTCCCGCTCATGCTCCCCGACATGGCGTTGATCATGTTTTTGGTCGGGCTCGCGGCGAGTCCTCCCGGGCTCACGACCTCGCTCACGTCCAGGGTCATGTCCTCCCTTTCGCCCCCGAAGAAGCCCCCCCCTCCCCCCCTCACCCCCAACACGTTGTTGTAGACCTGCACGCTCCCGAGCCAGCCGCACCTGCCCACCAGGGAATCGGAGTCGTCGTTCATCTGCACCTTGGGCCAGTCCTCCCTTCCGGGCACCTCGAGCCTTCCGCGCTCCCGGTCGCCCATGTACAGCGTGACCACGACCTCCCTCTCCAGTAAGCCCTGCACGTGTCCTTTCACCACCTCCTCCACGCCTTCCAGCCCCCCGCCCATGAGCCCGAGCCCCTTGACGTCCCGGCTGACCTTCACCATCCTTTCCATGGCTCCGTCGCTCTCCACGACCTTTTCGCAGACGCCCATCATCATGAGCGAGAAGCCGAGGGTCCTCACGATCAACCCGGCCATTTCCTCGTCCCTCAAGCTCAGCCTGTCCTTGTCCATGCACACGACCTGCAAGCAGCCCACGATTTCCCCCCCAACCTCGATGGGCATGCCCATGATGAGCCCCACCTTGTCGCTGAACGCCATGCCCGGGACCTTGGTGGAGGCAACCTCGTTCCAGCTCGGCTTCTGCATGCGGCAGATCTGCCTTCCCTTCAGGCACTGCCCCAGCAAGCCTTCTCCAGCCTCCACCACGTGCTTCTCTCCACCGCCGCCGTACGTCCACGCGATGGTCTTGTCGGAGGCGTCCGTGCACCACAAGTGGGCGTAGTTGCAGTCCATGAATTTCTTGACGTCCGCCTCGACGATCTCGCACAAGCTCTTCTTGCTCGTCAGAGTCCTGTCGTTCGTGACCTTGCTGAAGAACTTGCTCAGAGCCACGACGCTGCCGTGGTCCATCTTCGCGGCACCCCCGGGGGTGCCCGGGGTCCTCATCCCGGGCGAGGGGCTGGCGGCCCTCGACCCGCCCGAAACGTCCAAGCTTCTCGGACTCATGAAGCTGCTGCCCGCCGCTGCCTCCGAGAAGCCCCTGTGCCTCGGGCTCACTCCCCCGCCGACGGCTCCCCCCATTCCCATGAGGCTCCTGCTCATCGGGCTTGGGCTCGTCTGCGGACTGGATCTCGGGCTCAGTGCGGCCATGCTGATCTTCCGCTGCTGCTTCTTCGTCTCCTTAAGCTGCTCCTCGGTCTTCTTCTGCTGCTCCTTCTGCGCCTGCAGCTCCTTCCTCAGCGAATCCTTCTCCTCCTGCTCATGCACCTGCTGCACGTGCATGTCCACGGCCGCGCCGATCTGCTTCGACAACAGCAAACTCTTCTGCTCGTCCCTCGTGGTGAAGTAGCCGTCCTGCGCGCCAGAAGAGTTGGAAGGTGCTCGCTTTTTGGTCGCTTCGCTCGCTCGTGCCGCACGTACCTTCTTGTTCATGACCTCCAAAACCCCCACCGTCTTCCTCTTCCCTTCGTTGTCCTCCCCGTACACGGGCACTGCCAGCAAGTTGTGCGTGACGTAGCCAGTGCCGTTGTCGATGTTCTGGTTGAACCTGCTGTCGTCCTTGCAGCTCTTGACGTTGATGAGCTTCCCGTTCCTCACGCACTCGCCGGCCACGCCCACGTCCGCGCTGAATCTGCGCGAAGGAAGAGTTAGACACGTCGCACATGCCCCCCCCCCCACCCCACTCGAACTCACCTTATCTCCGTGGACTCGGTGCCCAACGCCACCTTGCTCCAGAGCATGTTCTTGGCCTTGTCGTAGAAGAAGATGCTCGCCCTGTCCGCCTTCATGAAGCTGCACGCGTGCGTGCAAACCTGCTCCATGAGGTCGTCGAGCTCGCCCTTCTTGTTCTTCTTTGCCATCTGATCGAACCTCTCCCCAAGATCGGCCAGTTCCTTCAGCCCCTCCATCATCTCCCCCTCGGCCTCTTCGTCCTTGGCCTGCAAGAGCTTCTCGAGCTTCGCCCCCTTGAGCTCGAGCTGGGTTTCCTTCGTCATCTCCTCCTTGAGCCTGGATTCCAGCGACCTGCCCTTCTCCTTTTCGGCCTCCAGCTGCTGCTCCTCCGCCTTGAGCTTCTCCATGTACTCCATCTCCTTCTTCTTCCAGTCGCTCTCCTCGGTCTCGATCTGCTGCTCGAGCGCCATCCTCTGCACCTCGATCTGCGCCTCCATCTCCCTCTTGAGCTCGTTGAACTCGCTGCACCTCATGATGCCGCCCGCGACCGTCGAGCTCAGGCCAATCATGGTCCGCTCGTCGATGGGCGTGAAGAAGCCATTGTTTTCCTTGTTGATGATCTGCAGCACGCCGACGATCTCGCCCGTTGTGCTCTCCCGCACCGCGCCGCACAAAATCGTCTTGGTCCTGTACCCGCTCTTCTTGTCGACTTCGGGGTTGAAACGCGAGTCCTGGTACGCGTCCTTGATGTTGGCGACCTCTCCCGTCATGGCAACGTTGCCGGCCACGCCGACGCCGAGCGGGACCCGGATCTCCTGCCAATCGTGGCCCTTGGCGAACTGCGTGGACAGCTCGCTCGACTTCCTGTCGACGAGGAAGAGCGAGGCGCGATCCGCCTTCATGAGCGTGCACGCGCTCTCGCACACCTCCGTGAAGAGAGTCTGCATCTGCAAGTCGTTGGCGATGGCACTTCCCAGCTTGATCAAGAGCCTCTCCCTCTCCAGCTCCTCAGTGAGCTCCAATTCTTTCTGCTGCTCGTCGCTGAGCATCTTCTGGATGCCGCTGTACTCCTGGCACCTGTAGATGGCGCTCGCGAGCGTGCTGCATAGCTGGGTCATGCAGTCCTCGTCGTCCTCGTTAAACACACCCTCGCTGCCCTTGTTGATGAGCTGCAGAACACCGACGACCTGCCCGCTCGTCTTCTCCCTGATGGCACCGGCCAAGATCGTCTTCGTGTGGTATCCGGAGCGGCGGTCCACGTCCGGGTTGAAGCGGCGATCCTTGTACGCGTCCTCGATGTTGATGATTGACCCTTCGACGCCCACGGTGCCGGCGATGCCGACCCCAAGGGGAATTCTGATTTCCTGCCCGTCGTGGCCGTGGGCAATCTTGCTCCACAGCTCCTGGGTCTCCCTGTCCACGAGGAAGAGCGACGCGCGGTCGGCGTCCATGAACTCAAGTGCGGCGTCGCACGCCTTGTCGAAGAGGTTCTGGAGCTCTAGGTCGTCGTCGATCATCTTCGTGACCTTCACGAGCACCTTCTCCCTCTTAAGCTGATCGCTGAGAATCCTCTCCTTCGACTTCTCGTCCTCGAGCATGGTCTGCATGCCTCCGAACTCCTGGCAGCGGTGGATGGACGTCGCGGCCGTCTTGCCGAGGGCAGAGATGACGTTCTCGTCCTTCTTCGAGAACACGGAGAAGCTGTCCCTGGCTTCGTCGTGCCCGTTCTTGTTGATGACCTGCAGGATGGCCACGACCTCCCCGTTCTTCTCGCGAATGGGCAGGCAGAGAATCGTCCTCGTGCGGTACCCCGACTTCTTGTCGACCTCCGGGTTGAAGCGCGAGTCGTTGTACGCGTCGGTAATGTTCAGGAGCTGCCCTGCGCTGTAGCACTGGCCGGCGACGCCCTGCCGCAGGCCAATGCGGATCTCGTTGCTGCCGTGGTGGATCTGGCTATACAGCTGGCCCTCCTTCAGATCCACGAGGAAGAGGGTGGCGCGGTCGGCGTCCAGGAGCCTGCACGCCGCCTCGCACACGTGATCGAACATGTCCCTCATCTCGGTGTCGTCCGCGAGGTCGTTGGTGACGCGCTCGAACTCCCTCGCCTTCGCCAGGTCGTCCTTCAGCTCCATCTCCTTCTGCACCTCGATCGACAGCTCCTTCTCCTTCTTCTCCAGCTCCCCCCGCACCTCCTTCTCCTTCTTGCGTGCGGCGGTCAGGTCCTCCGAGAACTTCTCGGTAATCTTCTTCTCCTTCTGAAGCTCGAGCTCGTTCTTCTTCTCGAGCTCGGAGATCTTCTTGCACTTGTCGACCACGGTGCCCACACGCTTGTTGAACATCTGGAGCCACTTGCGGTCCTCTGGGTTGAAGACTGAGGTGCTGCCGGGAGCGTTGCGCTTGTTGATGACCTGCATCACGCCGACGATCAAGCCGGAGCCGCAGAACACGGGGCTGGCGATGATGGACTTGGTCACGTAGCCGGACTCGAGGTCCACCCGCTTGTTGAATCGGGGGTCCTTGTACGCGTCCTCAATCATGACCGTTTCGCCGGTGCATGCGGCGTGGCCGACGATGCCCTCCGAGAGGCCGACCCGGATCTCGTCGCGCCCCTGAGCCACGAGGCTGTAAAGGGTGTTGTTTTCGCGGTCCACTATGAAGAGGGTAGCCCGGTCGGCGTTCATGAAGTTCACCGCGTTGACGCAAACGACCTGGAACATCTTCTTCATCTCGGTCATCTCGTCCTCGGCCGAGTTCCACACCTCGTCGAGCTCCTCGTTCTTGGCGATGATCTTCTTGACAGAGGTCAGGTCTTGCTTGATCTCGGTCTTCTCCGTCTCCGCCTTCTTGAGCTGCAGCTCGAAGTTCCTCATCTCCTCGGCCCACTTCTGCTGCTTCGTCTCGGTCAGCTTCGTCGTCTCCTCCACAATTTGCTGCGTCTGGCTCAGGTCGCTCTCCACCTTCGCCCTCTGGTTCCGCTCACTCTCAAGCACGGTCACGACGGACTCCTTCTCCTTGTTGAGCGCTTCCAGCTCCTTCTTGAGGGCCAGGATGGACTCGGCCTCGTCCCCGACCTCCGACTTGAGGATGTTGATCGACCGCATGTCCTCCTCGCGCTGCTGCTGGACGCGCTCCTGCTCCTCCTTGAGGCGGAGGCAGCGAGAGATGGCGGCGCCGACCTGAGCGTTGAGCTTCTCGCACAAGCGGACGTCGGCATCGTTGAAGGAAGTCGCCTGATCCTTGCAGTTCATCAGCTGCAACACGCCGAGCACGCTCCCGTCCGACGGATCGAATACGGGGCAGCACATAACCTGCTTGGTGCGGAAGCCGGTCTGGCTGTCGAAGCTGCTGTTGAACCGGTGGTCGGAGTACGCGTCGGGAATGTTCACTACCTCGCCGCGCGAAGCGCACGTCCCCGCGAGGCCGCCCGAGGCGCTGCGGAGGGGGTTGAGGGGGGGGGTTGAGGG
>BRYB01003117.1:5692-15728 GCA_030267505.1 Tetraparma gracilis | reverse complement strand
GTTTGGGGGGGGGGGGGTAGGGGGTTGGAGGGGGTCGAGCGAGAGAGAAGAAAACAAGCCTTTCAGACGGAGCAGTCCCTGAGAGGGATGCCAGCCTCAGGCTCGCTCAGGGGGTGCTGTGGGGGCGCCACGCGGCGTCGCGCCCCCCCCGGAGGCGCGCTGGCACCAAGCACGGTCGCCAAAAGAGGGCGAGCCAGGCCGTCTCGGCGGGCGGATTCAAGAACTGCTCTGATGTCTCTCTAGAATTTAAATCATGAGTATATCATATGTATAGATAATTAAACAAGCATAAAAAGCAGCTTGCAGGTGTTTGTAGAATTATTTTCTGTTTCTTTGGCTTGATAACAATCTAGTATGAATTCTCGGTTATTGGTTGTGCAATTAACCCAAAAATCAGACTTTATGTACAGATTGTTATTTATACGGAAGTTGTGTCAATAAAACTAGCATGAAGAGCCACGAGTTGTTCAGGTGATAGATGAACATCTCTGTAGATCAAGAAAAACTCTAGAGCTCCTGTGCGTTTTGAGCAACCGCCCGTCTGACAAGTTGCGATGGGCTCGGGAAGGCGCGGTCACCGAGCAACCACTAGATGAGGAGGCGACGCGCAAGCTCGCCAGAAAAGACGAAGCCGAGAAGAAGGAGAAAGCTCAGCGGGAACACGATCGCGAACAGAAACGGATCACGAAAAAACGAAAACAGGACGCATACGCTCGACCCACGTGCGCGCTCCTCCACCTTTCCACACTCACAGGACAGACATGACTCATGCACCCAGCGGCCTCTCGATCCTAGATCGATTTTGCGAGGAGTCACTTAGCTTAGCTTAGGAAGGCTACCTACGGCACCACGAAGATCGGCGAAGACGGCAAAGTGACGATGGAGGAACACTTTGGGCCGTGCCTGCGCAGCATGAGAAGCTACATAGCGGAGCGCGCCCTGCGGTGGCTCGGCCATGTGGCTAGGATGCCCAGCGACAAGCTTCCGCGCCGCATGCTCACCGCTTGGGTCTACCGAGCGAAGGGCAGCAGCGCTAGGAAGCGCGTCGCGAAGCAAACTACGTACGGCGGGACCGCAGCGAGGTACCACTTCAAGCACGTCCTGATGAACCCGAGCGTCCACCCGGACGTGAGAGAAGCTCTCACGAAGGAGGTCGGGCACAGGAGCAACAAGACTGGACAGAAGATCTCGTTCGCCACGCTGAAGGCGGACAAGTTCTACGACCGCGCGACGATCGACGCGTGCGACAAGAACTGGGTCCACATCACCGAGCACCGGGAGTGCGCGCAGGCGCACAGTGCGTGTGCGTGCGCGAAGCTCCAAAACAACTACCGAACCCTGACGAGCAGGTAGAATACAAGATCAGACCAGCGAAACCGAAAAAACGATCGCAAGTCTTCAACATAAATTGGTGCGCTATGATTACACACTCACGGTCTGCCGCACAGCACAATGATGTGTGCGTGATCAAGCTCAGGAATGCTCTTGAGCTCGGGTCTGTGTGCGAGCGAAGCGAGCGAGGAGGGGGAGGGACGCGAGCGAAGCGAGTGGAGAGAGTTAGCGCCGGAGGCTGGCGTGATTCGGGTTACGGGTTATGCGGAACTCACGGGTTGATCCAGAACGAGCAGCGCTTCGCCCCCTCACGCTCCTTGAGTTCGGCCATCGCTGCGTCGATTTCGCTCTGCGTGAGAGCCTCCTCCCCCAACTTCCACAAGACGTAGTGAGCGATGCCCGCGTCGAAATAGTACGGGAAGTCGTTCTCGGTGAGGCGTAGCTGCCCCCCCCCCCCCCCTCCTTTCCCGGCGCGAATTTTCCCGCGCTCGTCGTCCGTCTCCCGCGGGAGACCAAATTTCTCCACTTTGATGAGGTCCGCGCTGGAGGCGTACTTCTCCTGGGTCCGAGCCCGGCTCTCCATGTACGATGTTTCGTTCGCCGGCGAGCGGCCGAGATGGTGCAGGGTAGAGTAGTTTTTCACGACCCTGACCGCCTCGTACCAGCCCATAGGCCGCGCGTTGTCCTTCTGGAAGGGCTCCCGCTGGAAGCGCTTGTTGCCGTTCCATCGGTCGAACACCTCCTCCACCTGGACGCCCTGCAGTTGCATCTCGCAGCAGTCCGCCCCCGTCAGCTCCATCACCTCCCCCCCCTTCTCCGCGTCCACCTTCCTCCCCGCCCAAACCATGCAGACCGATCCATCCAGCTCCTCCTCCCTGAACGCATCCAGAGCGCGGGCCTCGACGCCCCCGCCCCCCGCGCTCACGTACGACGGCCTCAGCTCCGCCGCCACATCCAGCTCGGCCTCCTGCGCCGCCCGCAGCCCCAGCCGGAGCCCCGCGCGCCTGATCTCTCCCAGCCCGCCGCCCACCGCGCAGCCCGCGAGCTCCGCCACGTCCAGGTGCACGCCGAACGCCCCCTTCTCGATAGCCAACTTCCAGTCTGACGTTAGCCACAGCCGCACGCCGGCCGCCTCGCACAGCGCCACGCAGGAAGAGAGCTCGCCGGATGAGAGCTCGCCGGACGAGAGCTCCAGGCGCACGTCGGTGACGTCCTTGGTCCGGGCCGCCTCGCAGACGGCCTCGATCTGCTGCAGGGAGGACACCACGGGGAACAGCGGCGCGAAGGAGCCACGCTTCAGGGCAGGGAAGGGGGCGGCCATGCCGTGGGCGGCCATGGGAGAGGAGCGGGGAGCGAGGAGGAGCAGCGAGAGCAGCAGGAGCGGGATGGGGCGCATATGCCGACGGGGGGAAGCGGAGGCAAGCAGCGAAGGCAGCCGGTGAAAGGGTTCTCGAGCCGAGCTTCTCGCCTCGAGTATGCCTCGAGCCCGAGCCACCGAGGCTCGAGGGCTCCTGGTGGCTCGGGCTCGGGATTCCATCTACACCCCACAAAGCCCGTTCCCCTCGTTCCAAATCCTACCCTAGCCCCCTCTTCACCCTCCCACCCGCCCCATCTACAATCTCTGCTCTCCGCCCCCAACCCTCCCCCTCCCGGCCGCTCCCCTCAGCAACCTCAGCTCCAGCAACCTCAGCTCCTCTTCGATGGCTACCCCTGATCAGCTCTCGCTTAACCAGAGCCTCTCGCGCGACCGCTCCTGGCCGTCGCTGATCCGCTCCGCCGCCGACGTGCTCTCGTTCGGCAACCTGGTGAACGCGGCGACGTGCCTGCACAGGCTGGCGTGTCTGTCGGATGAGGGCTCAGCCGACGACCAGGAGCGCGCGACCCTCATCGAGCTCACGGACTACGCCGCTGACTGCATCGAGCGGGCGCCGCACCGCGCGCAGCCGCGCAACCTGTCCAACCTCCTGTGGGCGTGCGCGAGGCTGCAGCTGCCGTCCGCCAACCTGGCCAGGGCGGTAGCGAGGGGCGCCGAGGACCGAGTGCAGTACTTTAAGCCGCAGGAGCTGTCCAACATCCTGTGGGCGCTCGCCAAGCTGCAGGAGAGCGCCCACGTGGAGCTGCTCGAGGAGCTGTCGGTGGCGGCGACGCTGGCGCTGGGGGACTTCTCGCCGCAGGGGCTCGCCAACACCACGTGGGCGTTCGGGACGCTGCACGCGGCCGCCCCCGAGTCGCTCGACAAGCACTCCTTCTCAAGCGCGGTGCACAACCGCTGCAACGAGATGAAGCCGCAGGAGCTCTCCAACGCGATATGGGGCCTGGGCAAGCTGGCGGCGCCGGCGCCGCAGGAGCTGCTCGAGGAGACTGCGCGGCTCGTGGACGCCAGCCCCAAGTCCTTCTCGGCGCAGAACCTCGCCAACATCTTCTGGGGCGTCGTGAAGCTGTCCGAGACGGCCACCTCCTCCTCCTCCTCCTCCTCCGCGCCCCCCGTCAACCCCTACTCGATCCTCCAGACCCACATCACCCACCGCTGCGGAAAGTTCAACCCGCACGAGCTCTCCATGTCCCTGTGGGGCGCCGCCTCCGCCGGCCTCCCCGACCCCAAGCTGCACGCCGCTCTGGCGCAGGCGGCCGCGTCGCTCGTGCCCGAGTTCGGCGCGCAGCACTTGTCCAACGTGGCGTGGGCGTGCGCGAGGCTGGGCATCAAGCACTCGGGGCTGATGGGCGCGGTCGCCAGCAGGGCGGTCGAGGAGGAGCCGCAGCTCGGCGTCATCGACGTGTCCAACCTGCTCTGGGGCTTCGCCCGCCTCGACGGCGGCGGCGAGGCGGACCTGCTGGAGTGCCTGTCCCGCTGCTGCCTGCGCATCTTCGCGGAGGACAAGGAGTTCCTCAAGACGAACCCGGGCGCCTCGTCCTTGATCCTGCCGCAGCACCTCGCCAACATCCTCTGGGCGGTCGCCAAGGTGAGTTGGAGCGGAGGGAGCGTGCGAAGCGAGCGTGCGAAGCGAGCGTGCGAAGCGAGCGTGCGAAGCGACTAGAAATGGCGTTGATGGTGTCGCGGAGCGCAGAAAAGCGAGGTTTTGCGGAGCCCAGAAAAGGCGGGCGCCCATTTTACAACACGCTCGGTGTTGCGCGAGCCCAGAAGAGGCGGGCTCCCACTTTACAACACGCTCTTTCCTGGCTAACCACCGACCTTGCACACGCGCAGCTGGGCCTCAAGGACAAGGAGCTGGCGAAGGGCCTGCGCAAGATCATCGTGAAGCGCGCGGCGGAGCTGGGGCCGCGGGACGTGGCGAACATCACGTGGGCGCACGCGACGATGATCAGCGCGCAGGCGGACCGCCCCCGCGCGGACCTGATGGAGGTGCTGGCCACGCAGGCGAAGACCATGATGGGCGACTTCAACGCGCAGGAGCTGCTCAAGTTCATGAGCGCGTTCGCTCGCGCCGGGGGGGCGGACGCGGAGCTCGACAAGATGCTCTCGGAGCGGCGCAACCTCACCTACTCCTTCCCGAAC
Source organism: Tetraparma gracilis (assembly GCA_030267505.1). Taxonomy (NCBI): domain Eukaryota; class Bolidophyceae; order Parmales; family Triparmaceae; genus Tetraparma; species Tetraparma gracilis. The sequence continues at coordinate 10,882 of BRYB01003117.1, read as the reverse complement.
ACGCCGGCCGCCCAGATCAACCTCGCGTGCAAGGCGCCGGGGCGCAGCCAGAAGATGGACGGCGAGGGGCTGGACGCGACGGACGACCTGGACGGGCTCAAGGGGACCGGCGTGGCCGCCTGGGAGGCGACGTACGTAGCGTAAAAACCGCGAACGAAGCGAGCGCAAAAAAGAAATAGCGGCAGTGGCGGCGACCTCAAGCGACCTCCTCTGTCGTGCTTGCGAGCGGAGCGGGCGGGAGCAGCGGGCGCCCAAGCGACCTCACTCTTTTGTGCGAGCGCAGATGCTCTTCTGCGGCAGAAGCGGGCAGAATCTCGGGCTGGAGGGGGCGCGAGCGAAGCGAGCAAGAAGAAGAATGCGCTGCTGCTCATCTTCGGCAGAAGCGGGCAGAATCTAGGGTTGTCGGGGGGAGGCCCCCCGAACCCCCCCCGTTCCCTCGCTTCGCTCAGTCGCCAGAGCTCGAGGTTGGGGTGGGCGCTTGCTTCGCTCGCCCCCCCTAACCCCCCCCCCCCCTCTCAGGTACGTGCTGAGCGAGTGGATGAGCCGGCTCTCGGGCCCCGGCGCCTCCCCCGCCGTGACCCAAGCCCTCAACGACAAGAACCTGGCGTACAAGCTCAAGCACTGGGGCAACCTGAAGGCCGTGGAGCTCGGCGCCGGCCTCGGCCTGCCCAGTCTTGTCGCGAACCGGCTCGGCTGCGCCTCCACCGCGACCGACGGCGACCCGAAGGTCCTGGAGCTGCTGGAGGTGAACGCGGAGGAGAACCGGGCGCCGGGGGGCGGGCGGGCGCGCGTCGAGAGCCTGCTGTGGGGCACCGCGGGCGCGCTCAAAACCTGCGGCCTCTCCGCCCCGCCGGACGTCCTGCTCGCCGCCGACGTCGTCTACGGCAGCAGCAAGACGGTGTGGGGCAAGCTCCTCGCCACCATGCTCGAGCTCAGCGGGCCCGACACGGTGGTGCTGCAGGCCAACATGCAGCGCTACCACAGCACCGAGGTCAAGGAGGGGGGCGGGGAGGCGCGCTTCTTGGAGATGCTCAAGGAGCACTTCGACGTCGTGCAGGTGCCGGCCGGCGACCTGCACCCGGACTACAGGAAGTCCAACTGCTTGATTTGGGCCATGCGCAGGAAGGAGGGGGGGGCGCCGGTGCTGGTGGAGGCGCCGGTGGACAAGAGGGAGAAGAAGGAGAAGAAGGAGAAGCGCAAGAAGGAGAAGGAGGTGGTCGTGGTGGAGCCGGTCGTGGAGGCGCCGGCGATGGCGAAGAAGGAGAAGAAAGAGAAGAAGCGCAAGAAGGAGAAGGAGGCGGTCGAGGTGGAGCCGGTCGTGGAGGCGCCGGCGAAGGCAAAGAAAGAGAAGAAAGAGAAGAAGCACAAGAAGGAGAAGGAGGTGGTCGTAGTGGAGCCGGTCGTGGAGGCGCCGGCGAAGGCGAAGAAGGAGAAGAAGCGCAAGAAGGAGAAGGAGACGGAGCCTATCGTCGTTGTGGCGCCGGTGGAGGAGACGAAGGAGGAGAGGAAGAAGCGCCGCAAGGAGGAGAAGCGGGCAAAGCGCGAGCTGGAGACAACACCGCCAGCGGAGAAGCCGGCAAAAAAGGCGAAGAAGGCGAAGCGAGACAATGAGCTCGAGTGCGAGATATAAATTCATTTCTTCTCTTCTTGCACAAAAACCACGACTCTACCCCCCCCCCTCCACCCCCACCCCCCACCCCTTTACGAATACTCCTTGAGCAGGTTCCCCGCGATGACCAAATGCTGCACCTCGCTGGTGCCCTCGTAGATCTCAGTGATCCTCGCGTCCCGGTAGTGCCTCTCCGCCGGCATGTCCGAGACGTAGCCCATGCCCCCGAGGACCTGGATGGCGGTGTGCCCGCACATGGTCGCCGCCTCGGACGCCGCGAGCTTGGCCATGGCGGCCTCCTTAATGTACGGCTGCCCCGCGTCCTTGAGCATGGCGGCCCTCCACGTGAGCAGCCTCGCGCTGTCCCGGGCGACGGCCATCTTGGACAGGTGCGTCTGGACCGCCTGCAGCTTGGCGATGGGCGCGCCGAACGCCTTGCGCTCGAGCGCGTAGCTGAAGAAGAGGAGGGAGGTTAAAGGAGAAGCGCGAGCCCAGACCGAGTGGGAGGGCGAGCCCAGACCGAAGTAGAAGGGCGAGCCCAGACCGAGTAGAAGGGCGAGCCCAGACCGAAGTAGAAGGGCGAGCCCAGACCGAGTAGAAGCGCGAGCCCAGACCTTCGCTCGAGCTTAGACCTTCGCTCGATCTCAGACCTTCGCTCAGCGCGCGCGGCCCTCACTTGGTCGCGCAGTCGATGGCGGCGGACGCGATGCCGAGCGCCTGCCCCGCGATGCCGATCCTGCCCGCGTCCAGCGTCATCATGGCGATCTTGAAGCCCATGCCCTCCTCCCCGAGCAGCGCCGTCTCCGGCACCCTCACGCCCTCCATGATGAGGTTGCCGGTGGAGGAGGCGCGGATCCCGAGCTTGTCCTCCTTCTTCCCGAGCGAGAAGCCGGGCGAGTCCGTGGGCACGATGAAGGCGGAGATGCCCTTGTGCTTCAGCGACTTGTCCGTGGTCGCGAACACGACGGCGGCGTCCGCGTCGTGCGCGTTCGTGATCCACGCCTTGGTGCCCGAGATCACGTACCTGCAAGGGGAAGAGTTAGCGGGGAAGAGTTAGCGGGGAAGAGTTGGGGGGAAGAGTTGGGGGGAAGAGTTGGGGGAAGAGTGATGTGGGCGCGACGGTCTCCCGCTCGCTATCCGAGCGAAGGTCTGGGTCAAGAGCGTGTAGCCGCCTCGCTCGGGCCCAGACTGCGAAGCTCGCCCTGGTCCCTCGCTTGGCCTGGTCTCGAGCGAAGGTCTGGGCTCGAGCGAAGGTCTGGTTCGAGCGCTCGGGCCCAGACCGCGAAGCTCGGCCTGGTCCCTCGCTCGGGCCCAGACCTTCGCTCGGGCCCAGACCTCGCTTCGCTCGCTCGCTTCGCTTCGCTCGCTCGCTTCGCTTCGCTCGCTCGCTCTCTCACTCGCTCCCCTCCTTGACCGCCGTGGTGGACGCGGCCCCCGCGTCGCTCCCGTTCCCCGGCTCCGACAGCCCGAAGCAGCCCAGCTTGGCCCCTCCCGCGTACGGCGTCAGGTACTCGTCCTTCTGCTCGGGCGTCCCGAACTCCTTCACCGGGAACCCGAACAGCGAGTTCTGCACGCTCATGATGACCCCCGTGCTCGCGCAGCCCCTCGACACCTCCTCCATCGCGATCGCGTACGCCAGGTAGTCCAGCCCCGCGCCGCCGTGCTCCTCCGGCACGGAGATGCCCATGAGGCCGAGCTCGCCGAGCTGCTTCACGGCGGCGGCGGGGAAGGTGTGGTTCTTGTCCCAGGCCCCGGCGTTAGGCGCCAGGTCCGTGTCCGCAAAGGTGCGGCACATCTCGCGCACCATCTGGTGCTCCTCTGCAAGGCGGGCGGCGGGGGGGGCGGGGGGGGCGGAGGGGGGTGGTGGTTAGAGGAGGGGCGAGGAGGGGCGAGGAGGGGCGAGCAGGGGCGAGCAGGGGGGGTGCAGAAGGGGTTGAGGCGCTGCCGGCTGGGGAAGAGGACTGCTTTCGCCGGCCGCCTCTCCCGCTCCCTTCGGCGGGCCCCGGCAGCTTGCCCCAGCCCCGTTCTCCAGCCCCGTATCCCCTGCCCCCCCTGCTGCAGGCGCCTTTCGCGCCAGCGACTACCCTGGACCGTCGCCCGGCTCCCACAAGGGGGGCAGCTCACCGGGCAGCTGCGCGTGCGTCAGGTACGAGCGGCTGGCGAGGGCGCGGCGCCCGACACCGGCGGCGGATCGGGATAGAGTCGCGAGCATGCTGCGGTTGGGGATCGGTAGTGCCGCCCCCCCCCATGATGCTCCCCATCGCGCCATCTGCTCGAAGCCGGGACAGCCCAGCACCTCCACCACCCGCCCTCCACCCCCCCCCTGCCCCTCTTCCCGCCACCATTCTCCTCCGCCGCCTCCGCCTGTCGATACCTCCGCTGCTCCTGCTCTCCCTGCCCTCCCGCTCCCTCTCGCTCTCCATGCCCCCCCCCACCCCCAGCAGCAGCAGCAGCAGCGTGCCCCGCGTGGTGTCCGTGGACAAGTTCTGCCACCGCCAGTTCCCGCTGTCTTACGCCTCCCTCGCGGCTCCCTACGGCGGCGCCAAGCTGGACCTGCCGGCACAGGCCTTCGAGAGCCTGGTGAACGAGCACCTCGCCGAGGCCGGCGGCGAGCCCTCCCTCGAGCCCGGCTACGCGCCCTTCTGCAAGCACGTGTTCCTCAAGAACGGCTCCCCCGGAGGCGCCAGGCTGACGGGAGCGCGCGTGTCCGCGGTGCCCGTGACGGCCGCCAACGAGCACCTGCTGCGCTCAGGCTACGAGGCGCGCACGCCCAAGGAGCTGCCGGTGCTCACGCGCTTCTTCCCCCCCGGCGCGATCCCGGAGGAGGAGCTGCCCGTGGCGGAGTTCCTGGACGTCATCCTGTACAGCCGGGAGCAGATCAACAAGGAGAACAAGGCGATGGGCGACGAGCCCAACCCGGAGGCTGCGCCGTGGGGCGTCGTGTCCATCAAGACGCAGCTCGTCGACCACGAGCTGCCCATGAACCCCATCACGGCGATGCGCAACGCGCTGGGGGAGGAGCACGGGGGGAGCGGGAAGCCGATCGACAGGAGGGAGTACCAGGAGGCGGTGGATTTCTGGGAGAAGCACGCGATCGTTAAGTAGCGTTAAGTAGCGAGGGCGTCGCAAGGAGCATTTTTATACAACTTATTCTTTTCTGCGGTTTATGGCGCGGGCGACATCCGGCTGGCAGCGGCCGCCGCCGCGGCCGCGATAACGTGGTGGTTGGCCGCCGTCTTCCTCCTCAGGTGCACCACCACGTCCCCGCTGAACAGCGGCTCCACCGCGTCCAGGCACCTGCCCGCGCCCGCCAGCCGCTCGTACAGCGCGAGCTCCCGCCCCACCGTGCGCACGTCGCGCAGGGAGAGCACGACCTCCACGAGCCAGCCGGGGAACTGCACGACGGCGCCGCCGGAGGGGTGGACGCGTTTTACGAGGCCGGCGCAGACGAGCTTGCGGACCTGGACGGAGCGGAGCGAGAGCAAGCATTAGCGTCCCGTGCGTTGGCTAAAAGTTTGCTCGCTTCGGGGGGGGGGGGGGGGGGGGGGGGGGGGGGGGGGGGGGGGGGGGGGGGGGGGGGG
>BRYB01003073.1:6184-16305 GCA_030267505.1 Tetraparma gracilis | reverse complement strand
CCCTCTCTCTCTCCCCCAGTTCTTTCTCCAGAGCCCCCAGCAGCCCGTGCTTCTCCTCCATCATCTTCATCATCTCCGCCACCTTGCCCTGCTCCACCTCCAGTGTCCCCTCCCTCTCCCTCAGCTCGCTCCCCTTGGCCATGGCATCCCTCGCCCCCACCTCAACTTCCTTCGCCCTGACTCCCAGCCCCTTCTCCCTCTCCTCCACCTCCCCCCTCCTCCCCTCCAACCCGGCCGCCTCCTTCTTCACCCTTTCTCCCTCCCCCATGACCTGCTCCCTCAACCTCAATAAGAAGCCCCGTTCCCCCTCCAGACCAATCTTGTCGGCCCTGACCTTCTCCTCTAGCACCTCAATCTGCCTCCTCATCGCCCCAACCTCGACCCGCTCCTCCTCCATTTCCCGTGCCTCCGCCTCCATCTCCTGCTCCGCCCTCCGTATCTCCGCCGCCTTCCTCTCCAGCCCTTCCCTGGCCTTCTCGACGCTCTCCTCGACCTCCCTCACGCCGCCCTCGACGCTCCGCTCCCTCTCCTCCAGCTCCTCCAGCCCCCCCCGCACCTTCTCCTCCTCCTCCCTCAAAACCCTCGCCCTCTCCACAATCACCTCCTCCCTCCCCCTCACTTCCTTCCTCTCCACAGCCAGAGCCCTCTCCCGCTCCGCGACCTCCACCCTCAACCCCACCAGCAACTCTTCCTTCTCCTTCAGTCCTCTCTCGACCCCCTCCGCCTCCTTCTCTCGCATCTCCAACGCTCCCACCCGCTCCCTATAATCCTCCTCCATCCTCTCCCTCTCCCTCTCCCGCCTCCGCCCCGCCTCCTCCGCCTCCCTGCCCCTCCGTTCCACCTCCTCCACCTCTCTCACCCTCACCTCCAAAGCCCCTTCTCTCATCTCCACCTCCTCCTCCTTCTCGCCCAACTCCTCCTCCCTCGCCCAGACCTCCTCCTCCTTCCCCCTCAGTACCCCCTCCCTCCCCCCCACCTCCGCCTCCTTCTCCTCCGCCCCCCCCCTCAATCTCCCCACCCGTTCCTCCTCCTCCGCGACTCCCCGCATCCTCTCCTCCCATTCGGCCCCCAGTCTCTCCTCCCTCTCCCTCAACTCCTTCTCCATCTCGAGCAAGCTGCCCTCCCGCGCCTTCCTCTCCCGCTCGATTTCCTCCCGGACGACCTCGATCTTGTCGAACCCGACAACCAACCCCACCCTGGCGTCTTCCTCCCTCTCCCTGATCCCCAGCTCCAGCGCGTTCCTCCACCAGACGTAGAACCTCCTCCTGAGCCACCACCGGCCCCTCCCGACCAGCTCCCTCGCCAACCAAGCCCTCCCGACGTCCTTGCACACGCCCATTAGCCCCTTCCCCTTCTCCAAAACCTCCCCCGCCCCCTTCTCCATCGCCCCCACCCTCCCCAGAAAGGCCTTCCTGTGCCACGTCCTCAAGCCTCTCTCCAGGAGCTTCCTGCGAACCCCCCAAACAGCAAGCACAATCTTCACCCCCCCCACCCCCTTCCCCACCCTCTCGACCCTCCCCTCCATCCCCTTTACCTCCTCCTCCCTCCTCCCCACCCCCTCCTCCCTCCTCCCCACCCCCTCCTCCCTCCTCCGGACCTCCCCCTCCCTCCTCTCCCTCTCCCTCTCCAACACCTCCCCCTCGCTTATCCTGCCCCTCCACTCCGCCTCCGTCCCCCTCAGCTCCTTGAGCTCCGCCTCGATCCTTTCCCGCTCCTCCAACCCAACCCTCACGGCCTCCCCCAGCCCCTCCGCTTCCAATCCCAGCCTCACGGCTTCCATCTTCTTCGCCCCCACCTCAGTTTCCAACTCCCCAACCGCCCGTTCCCGCTCCACCAATCTTTCCCCCAGCGCCACGACCTCTTCCTCCAAGCCCGCCACCTTCCTCTCCCGCTCCTCCACCTCCCGCTCCCTCTCCTCCACCTCCCCCTCCCTCCCCTCCACCCCAACCTTCATCTCCTCCAGCCTCCACCCCTCCCTCTCCATGTCAACCGCCTCCACCTCCATCTCCTCCACCCTCAACTCCAACGCAGCCGCCCGCTCCCTTTCCACCAGCAGCCCTTCTTCGGCCTTCATCCTCCTCTCCACCAATACATCCCGCATCCGCTCCAGCTCCTCCTTCTCCCTCCTGACCGTCTCTCTCATCGAGTTGCACTCGTCCACCGACATGACCTCGTTCATCTTCATCATGCTGTAGTCCGAAACCAGCTTCTCCCGCTCCTCCTCCACGCCGCCCCGCTCCTTCTCCAGCTCCCTCTTCAGTTCCTCGACTTCCAGCTCCACCGTCCGTTTCCGCTCCGCCATCTCGTCGTCCATCCGGTCCCGTTCCTCCTCGAGCCTGTCCTCCTTCTCCTTTATCTCCACCTCCAGCCTAGCCGCCCTCTGCCTGAACTCCTCCTCCATCCTGCTCGCCCGTTCCCTCGCCTCCTCCATCCCCACCCTCTTCTCCTCCTCCCAGATCGCCTCGTCCCGCTCGAGCTTCTCGATCCTCCGCTCCACCTCCTCGGCCCTCTTCTCCACGTCCTTCTCTCTCTCCCCCAAGCCCTCCCCCTTCTTGCCCAGCCCCCCCTCCACCCCCATTAGCTCCCGCTCCCGCCCCAAGACCACGACCTCGCGCTTCATGACGGCCTCCCTCTCCGCCCGGACCTGCCCCAGTCCCTCCCGCTCCCTCTCCAACATTGCCCGCTCGCCCTCAAGCTCGACCTTCAACATCCCCACCCTCTTCTCCTCCTCCATCAACTTCCGCCTGGCCCCCTCCGCCTCCTCCTCCTTCTTCAACCTCTCCTCCCGCCAATGCCCCTTCTCCCCCGCCAGCTCCTCCCTCAGCCTTCCCACCTCCGCTTCCAACCTCGCCCGCTCCTTGCCGATCTCCTCCATCATCTTTCGGCGCCCCTCGTCGCCCTCCCCCTCGAGCCGCAACCTCAGCTCCACGACCTCCCCCCTCTCTCTCTCCAGCGCCGCCTTTCCCTCCATCAGCCTCTTCCCCTCTTCCTCCAGGATCTCCCGTTCCCGCCTCACGCCGTCCATTAGCTCCTTGTTCCGCCACTCCCTCTCCCTGGCCTCGATCTCGCCCCGCCCCTGCGCCATCTTGAAGATGTTGTCGCTCTCCAGCTTGGCCCTCTCGATCATGAGCGTGACGTTCCCGAGTTCCACCTTCTTCGCGTCCAACCCCTCCCTCAAGCTCCCCATCCGCGCCGTCATCTCTGCCTCGTCCCTCTCCGCTTCCCTCCGGTCCCCCTTCAACGTGGCTCTCCCCAAGCTCACTTCCCCTTCGAGCCTCTCCTTCTCCTTCTCGCTCAGCTCGAGCTCCCCCCTCAACCTGCCCAGTTCTCCCTCCTTCTCTCTCAAAACCCCCCTGATGCGCTCTTCCTCCCTCCCCATCTCCTCCCGCTGCTCCACGAGCAGCTCCCTCTCCTCGCCCAGCCCGGCAATCTCCTCCCTCGTCACCTCGGCGATCCGCCTCAGCTCCTCGACCTCCCCCCGCATCCTGTCCATCTCCGCCTTCGCCCTAACCTCGACCTCGGCCAGCCTCTCGATCTCCTCCTTGGCGACTGCCCGAACCTTCTCCGCGTCGGCCATGACCTTCTCGACCTCGGCCCGCCTCCGCGCCTCCTCCTCCTCCCACTTCCGCTCCCTGTCCTCCAAGCTCGCCTCCCTCTTTCCCACCTCCTCCACGATGCCCTCGCCGAACTCGCACTCGCTCATCCGGGAGATCAAGGCCGCCTCCTTCTCGACAACTTCAGCCTCCTTCTTGACGAGCTCGTGCTCGCTCTTCAGCAGGCTCTCCTCCCTGCTCGTCAAGAGCCTCAGCTGCTCCACAACGGAGCCCTCCTGCTTCACCAGGGCCGACCGTTCCCTCTCGACCTTCTCAAGACCGTCCGCCAACTCCTTTTCCCTCCTCCCCAGCTCCTCCGCCTTTTCCTCCACCCCCCCCTCCCTCTTCCCGACCTCCTCGAGCCCCCGGTCAAGCTCCCACCGCTTCTTCTCGCTCTCCATCTCTCTCTCGCCCAAGACCCTCTCTGCCTCCGCGCACTTGTCCGCGCTCATCCTCTCCTTGTCGTCGAGTATGCTCTGCCTCTTCTCCAGCTCCTCCTGGTGCCGTTCGCCCGCCTCCTCCCGCTTCAGAAACTCCTTCTCCATGCCCTGCAGCCCGAGCTCCCGGCCCCTGAGCTGGATCTTCAGGTCCTCGTTCATCTGCCTCAACTCGCGAACTTCCTCCCTCTCCTTCTCCAATCCTCCCCTCGCAGTATCCGCTTTCTCCAGCTCGGCCCGCTGCTTTTCCAAGAACGCCTTCTCCATATCCGCCAGCCGCTCCTTGTCCCCGTCCAGCTTCTGCCTCTCCATGCTGCTCAGGTTGTTGGCCGCGTCCAGCTCCCTCTCCCGCTCCGCCAGCGCCCCCGATGTCGCCTGCGAGCGAAATAAGCGTTAGCATGACTCCCTCTTCCCGCCCCCGCAGCTGCTCTAACCGCTTACGTGAAGCTCGGCCGTCTCCACCTCGAAGTTCGCCAGCATCTCCTTGGCCCGCGTGACCTCTCCCGCGACGGTGAGCTCCCACGCCTCCAGGTCCTTCTGCCGAGACGCCAGCTCGGCATCCTTCTCCTTGCTCGTCTTCTGCCCCTCCTCGACCAACCTCTGCAGCCGCTTGAGCGCCTCCTCCTTCTCCGCAATCACCCCGCTCCTCGAGTTCAGCTCGCTCCGTACCCTCGCCACCTCCTCCTCGCCCTTCTTCAACTTGGCATCGCGCCCGTCCAGCTCGAGCCTGTCGTTCAGCTGCTTCTTCTCGCCCGCGACGAGCTCCTTCTGGGCGACCATCATCTCCCCCACCTGCGCCTTCAGCTCGCGCTTCTCCTCCATCAGCCTCGCCTCCCTCTCGCCCACCATGCTCTCCCGGAGCGCGATGTTCTTGTCGCTCTCCGTCGCTTTGGCGTTGTGCTCCGCCTCTCTCCTGCTCAGCTCCGCCTCCGCTGCCGCCACCGCGATCTGAGCAGCCTCAACCTTCTTGTCCAACGCCGACGCCCGGTCGAAGTCTTCGGCGTACCTGCGCTCCCTGCCCTCGAGCCCCTCCCGCTCTCTCTCCGCTGCCCTCCTCATCTCCTCCACCCTCTTCTCCCCCTCCTCAACCTCGCTCAGCCGCTTGTTGATGTTCTCTTCGTTCGTGGTGCACCACTTCAGCACTCTCAGCCGCTCCTTCTCGTACTCCTCCCTGACCTTTTCGTTCTCGAGCCCGGAGTCCTTGATCTTGCGCAGCATGTCGGCGTGCTCGGCCCTCGTCTTCTCCGTGTCCCTCGCGAGCGAGTCGAGCGTCTTCTCGTTGGCGCGGATCTCGGTCTCCAGCTGCCCGCGCTGCTTCGTGAGCCCGGTCTTCTCCTCCTTGAGCTCCCGGAGGGCCTCCCGCACCGACTGCTGCTCGGCCCCCGCCTCCGCCTTGTCGCTTTCCAGCTTGGCCAGCTCCCTCTTCAGGGCGGGCAGGCCCGTGTTCACCTTTGCCTGCTCCTCTTTGCTCTCCGCTAGCGCCTTCTTGCTCTTCTCAAGCTCGTCCTCCAACATGCTGCTCTGGTTCGTGACGTCCGCCAGGTGAGCCTCGAGCCGCTCGGAGTCCTTCGTCACGGCGGCCAGGTGCTCCTCGGCCTCCGCCATCTTGAGCTTCATCTCGACGCCGACCCCCATGCCCGCCCCCCCCCCTCCGCCGCCCCCAGTTCCGCCGCCGCCGATCGACACGCCGCTGTGCTGCATCATCTCGACCTTGTTCAGCGCCGCCTCCCGCTCGTCCAGGCGCTTCTTCAAGCCCATGAGCATCTCCTCCTTCCCGTTGATCTCGTTCTCCTTTCCACCAATAACGGCCTCCCGCCTTCCCACCAGCCCCTCCTTCTCCCCAAGCTCCCTCTCCTTCGCGCCGACATCCGCTTCCCTGGATTCCACCCGCCCTTCCCACTCATTGACCCGCTCCGCTTCCCCAACAAGCCGCTCCCTCTCTCTCTCGGCGGCGTCCTTGACCATTTCTGCCTCCTTCGTGATTCTCGAGCTGGCCCGTTCGGCCTCCATCCTCGCCTCCTTGGCTTCCCGCGCCTCTGCAGCCGAGCGCTCGACCTCCGACTCCAGCCCCTCCCGCTCCTTCTCGAAGTCCTCCACGTCCTTCATGTGCTCCTTCTCTCTGCGGTCCAGCCCGCTCCGGATCCGCTCCATCTCCTTCTCCTCGCTCTCGACCTGTGCGTGCGGCGAGCAAAGAAGGGTGAGCGGAGCAACGCTGTTGCAAGAGCTCCACCAACCCCCACCTACCTCCTCCAGCTTGCTCTTCGCGTCCCGTTCCATCCTGGCGCACTTCATGTCCACCATCTCCTTCCTTTCGGTGACCTCGTTCAGCGTGAACGTCACCTTGGCCTCCAGCTCGCTCACCGCGAACTCCTTCTCCTCCAGGGCCTTCTCCCGCGACTCCGTCTGGGACGCCCGCTTCTCCCACTCCTTCTTGGTGCTCTCCACCTCGATTCTGTCCTCCTCCAGCTTGAACTTAATTTCGTCCAGCTCCCGCTCCTTGTTCTCCGCGTCCGCCTCGCGCCCACCGATTGCCGTTTCCCGCTTCTCGAGCTCGAGCCGCTCCCCCTCCAGCATCCTGCGCGAGAGTGAGTTAGCGGAAGCAGACTGATGAGCTCTCTCTCTCTCTCTCTCTCTGGTGTGTCGTACTTGAACTCGTTGTTGTTGCGCGCCTCGTGGCGCGTGCAGGAGTCCTCGCGCTCCTCCAAGCTCTCCTCTCGCTCCGTCAAGTTCTTGGCCATGTCCTTGCTCTCGGCGAGCTTGGCCTCGGCGTCAGCAGCCATCTGCTCGCTCCGGGCCATCTCTCTCTCGCTCAGCTCCCGAGCACTCTCAGCCTCGCTCACGACGTGCGCCGCCTCCTGCTCCCTCTTCGCGACCTGCTCCTCCCGCTCCTCGCACTCCTTGCTCTTGAGCCTGATCTTCTCCATCACGGCCTCCGCCTCCTCGGCAGCCTTCTCCTTAAGCTCAGCTTCCCGGACCCGCTCTTCGGCCGACGCCGTCATGAGCTCCGCGGCCTGCCTCTCGCTCTCTGCGGAGGCCACGGCTGCCGCCGCGCTGTGCAGCTTGGCCTCGGCTTCTTCATGCAGCTTCTCCGCCTCGCCCCGCGCCTCCTTCTCCTTACGGGCCATGGCGTTCTGGCGCTCGTGCAGCTCCTTCTCGATCTTCAGCTCCTTATCCTCAAGGGCAGCACGCTCCTTCATCAAGCTCTTCTCGTGCGCGATGACCTTCTCCTCCTTCTCGGCCATCTTCGTCTCGACCTCCCGCACCTCCTTCTCGGCCTCATGCACCCGCTTCTCGGCCTCCTCCGTCAGCTCCTTGGCCTCCTTCTTGATGTTCCTGCACGTCGTCTCGGCCTTCTCCATCATTGCGTGCGCGTCAGCGGTCTTCTGCTTCGCCGCCTCCTCAATGTCGCTCCGCCACGCCTCGATCTCGTTCTTGATCTCCTTGGCGTTGTGCTCCGCGGTCTTGACCATCTCCTCGCAGTCACGCTCGACCTCCTCCTTCTCCTTCCGAGCCTCCTCGATGATGATCTCGCCCTCCTTCCGCCGCTGCTTCAGCTCTTCGGAGCTCGCCTCGTACACCTTCGCCGCCTGGTCCTTGAGCTTCTGGGCCTCGAGCATGGCCTCGTGCCGCTTGCGCTCGGCGTCCTTCAGGATGGCGTCAGACTCGGCCCGCGCGGACTCAAGGCGGGCCTCCGCGTCCGTGATGCGCTGGAGCGTCTGCGTGAGGTGCGTCTCGCTCTCGGCGATCTTCATGCGCAAGCCGGTTGCCGTTTTCACGTCGGGATTGTCCTGGAAGGACTCCTCGATCTCGGTGCGCAACAAGTGAAGGGCCTTGCGCTCCTCCTCCAGCACGGCGGCCTCTTCGTCCACCTTGCTGCACCGGCGCTGCATGGTGGCGAGCTTGGCCTGCATCTCGGCCATCTTCGTGTTCTGCGCCTGCTTCTCGGCCTCGAGGACGGCGGCATCGTCGTGGCCCTGCTGAATGATCTTGGTGCGCTCGGTCGCCACGTCCTCCATGAGCTTGTCGGCCTTGTGGCGCAGCGCGTCCTGCTTGCTGGAGTGCTCCTTGTCCAGGCGGTGGACCTTGGCGTGCAAGTCGTCCCGCGACTGCTTCAGCTCCGCCGCGTGCCTCTCCTCCTTCTCCACAAAGGCCTGCACCAGCCGCTCCTCCTTCTTGGCCAGGTCGTCGCCCCGCGCCTCCAGCTGCAGCAGGGACCGCTCCCACTCGGCCTGCGCCTCCGCCTCCTTCTCGATGTGCTTGGACTCCTTGCGCTCGAGCTCCGTGGCCTGCTCGGCGAGCTTGGCGTGCATCTTGTCCTTCTCGCGCGCCCATTCCTGCTCGTTGTCCTCCAGCTCCACCTCTCGCTTCCGCAACGAGCTGAGGCGCTCCTCGCGCTCCCGCTCGGCTGCCCGCAGGGACTCGTCCAAACTCTTGGTCGAGGCCGCGAGCTCCTAACGGGGGGGTAGGGGGGGGGGGGGGGGGGTAAGTGTCTCGTCGTGTAGAAATGAGTTGGGGCCGGCTCACCTTCTCGCTCTCGAGGATGCGCTTGTGGTCAGCCTCCCGCTCCTCGTCCATCTTCTGCTGCTGCTGCTTGAGGGCGGAGGACTGCGCGTCCAGCTGCTTCTCCCGGAGCGCGAACGTCTTCTTCTCGGCGTCGGCCTTGAGGATGGCCGTGGACAGCGTCGTCTCGAGGTGCCGCACCTCGCCCTCCTTGTGAATGACATCCTGCTGCTGCTTCTGGACGTCAGACAGCTGGGCGGCGGCCGCTCGCTTCTGGTCCTCGGCTCGACCGAACTCGACCAGCGTCTGCTGCTTCAGCTGGAGGCTCTCCTTCTTCAAGGCTTCGGACTCAGACTCGTGCCGCTCGGCCTCCTTGGTCTGGTGCGCGGCGGCTCTCAGCTGAGCAGAGGCCTGCTCCTCGGTTTTTGCGGCGCGCTCCTCGGCATGCTTCGCCCGGTCTCTCATGTGCAGCGCGGCCTGCTTGTCGTCCTCGAGCTTCGCCTCCACTCGCTTGAGGTTGTGCCGGGCCTGCTCCGTCTCGTGCTGCTGCTTGCGCGCCTCGTTCAGCGTGTCGTTGGCCTCCGCCCGGATCGCCTCCACCCGCGCGTGGGACTCCTCGTCCTTCTTCTTGAGCAGCTCCTGCAGAGAGAAGTGAGTGTGAGCGAGCGGAGAGGAGAGGAGAGGAGAGAAAGAGCAGCCTGGGCTGGGCACGCACCTCCCGCTTCGCGACCGCGCCCATCTTGGTCTCGGTCGCCTCCTTCTCCCGCGTCGCGTGCAGGAGCGTCTCGCCGGCGTCGTGCTCGGCCTTCCTCGCGGCCGCTTCCCGGTCGCGCAGCTCGGCCTCGTGCGCGCGCAGCCGGTCCTGGTGGTGGTGGATCCGGTCCTGCTCGTCCTTCAGGGAGAGCATCTCCCTCTTCACCCCCGCCTCGGCGGTCCGCACGCCCTTAGCTGAGATCTCGATCTGCTCCGCCTTGTGGTTCAGGTCCGACTGCAGCTCCTGCGCCTCGTGCAGCGCCCGCCGCGACTCCTCCGACGCGGCCTTCACTTGGGCTTCCCGGCGAGAGAACGCCTGCAGCCGCTCATCGTGCGCCCTCATCTTGTCCGAGACCTCCCTTTCCTTGTCCTGGGCGGACGACACCTGCATCCTGAGGCTCTGCTCGCTCGACGCCAGCTCCGTGAGCTTCTTCGACGCCTCCTCCTTGTAGCTCCTGACCTCCTCCTCCATCTCCGCGATGGCCTTCGCCCTCGCGTCGAGCGCGTCCTCCTGCCTCAGGATCTCGTCCGCCAGGTCCTGCTTCAGCTTGAGCTCGTGCTCCTTGACCTGGTGCGCGTTCTTCTGGTCGTGGCTGAGCTGCTGCAGGTCGGAGATCGTCTGCAGGAGAGAGTTGATGGTGGTGGACAGGTCGGAGTGGGTGGACTCGAAGCGCGAGAGGGTCGGGTCGGAGTGCGGGTCTGAGGGGGCGGCGGCGGAGGCGGGCGGCGGCGGCGGCGGGCGGGGGGTGGAGAAGGAGCGGCGCCGCGTTTTCACGCGCGGGGGCGTCGCGGCCGCGGCGGCCGCGGAGGAGGAGGCGGCGGAGGAGGAGGAGGCGAT
>BRYB01002900.1:0-13466 GCA_030267505.1 Tetraparma gracilis | reverse complement strand
GATGAAGAGAAGATGCATTGATGAAACTCCCGGGCTCACCTGCGAGTTCTCCATGGCCTGCCGGTCCTCGGGCTCGAACACGAGCAGCGCAAGGACGCGGCAGAAGTACGCCGCCTGGCGGCAGGTGAAGCCGCGCATGAGCGAGTACAGGTCCGGGATCTCCCCGATGAAGAAGAGCTCGGCGGGGGACTGGAGGGAGAGCACCTCCTCGATGAGGCCGGCGGCGTGGTCGAATAGGTTCTCGTGGGAAAGGAGCGTGAAGAGGAAGGTGAGGAAGGGCTGGTCGATGTGGTTGGCCGCGAAACTGGAGGGGGTGGGGTGAGGGGGGGGTGCGTGCGAGCGAAGCGGCGGCGAGAGAAGGGGGTTGTTCGGGCGCTCTCTCGTCACTCCTGCCGCTCGCAAAAGAGAAGGGGGGCGTTCGGGCTCCTTCCGCTCCCTCAGCTCGCCAAGCGGGGGGGCTCACCTCGGCTGCAGGAAGGACAGCTCCCTCAGCAGCAGCAGCGAGTCGTTGTACGCCTGGTAGTGCTGCAAAGGGAAGGAGCCCGGCTCCAGGTCCCTCGCGTCCGACGTGTTTATGAACGGGGGCCGGAATAGGGACAGGAGGAGGTCGGCGCCGCCGAGCTGCACGAAGGTCTCCCTCGCGAGCGCCTGCGCGGAGGAGGCGGGGTCGGAGAACTCCCGCTGCTGCTGGCGCATGGAGAGGGAGGTGTCGATGAGCCGGGCGAGCAGCTCGGCGACGGAGGAGGTGATGTCCTCGGCGCGCTCGGCGGCGATGTGGGAGCGGAGGGAGTTCAGGTCGGAGACGAGGGTGGAGAGCGGCGAGTTGGTCTTGGTCGAGGAAGGCAGGAGGACCGGGATGCGCACGAAGAGCGGGTCCGGGTGGGACAGCGGCGGCGGGGGGGAGGGCGAGGGGCAGGTGGCGCGGCGCAGCAGGTGGTGCGCGACGTTCTTGGACGAGAAGGAGAGGGGGGACAGCTTGGCGGACGGGAGCGTCGCCTTCGCGTACGGGGGGCACAGCACCTCGGTCAGCCACGCGTCGTGCGGCATGTTGGACGGGAGGAGCGGCACGGCCGTGAGGGGGGAGGAGGGGAGGGGCAGGGGGGGCGGGAAGTGGCACGGCCGGTTGCGGCGGGAGGACAGGGAGGAGCGGGGGGGCTGGCCGGGGGAGGGGGAGCGGTGAGGGGGCGGGGTCGAGGGGGAGCTGGGGGAGGAGGACGTCACGTAGAGGTTCGTGCGAGGCTCCGAGAAATTCACCGTCATGGTGTGGTAGGGGCGGGGGGGGACCGGGGGTTGGGGGGAGGGGGGGGAGGAAGGAAAGGGGGGGGAGGAATCGTCCAGCGACAGCTCCTCGACGTGCGGCGGCTCCGGGGCCAGGTCCTCGTCGGGGATGGGGCTGATCCTCGGCTCCGGGACGCTGTCGTCGACGCCGTCTTCGCCGCCTCCGCCCGCTCCGGCGTCGCACAGCTGCTCGTCGCTCGCGTTCGGCGTCAGGAAGGCGGGGGAAGGCAGTGGGGAGCGGTGCGCGGCGTCCTCCACGCCTTCGCTGGGCTGCCCAGGGGCGACGCTGGGGGGTGGGGGAGGGCTCGGCTCGTCGTCGGCGACAGGCTCCTTGTCGGCGACAGGATCCCTCTCGCTAGAAGAGGAGCTGGATCCGAAGTTGCCCATGGCGCAGGGCAGCGGGCTCAGGTAGAGGTCGGGGTGGTAGGGTGGTCGGGTCTGGAGGAGAGGGGAGGGGGGGGGGGTAACCCTAACAGGGTAGGGGATGGGGCGGGGGGGAGGGAGGGCAGGAGGGTGAGCGCGTTGTAGGCGGGCTGGAGAGCAGATGCGGTTGGCTGAGAGGAATTGCCTACACGCACCAGGGCCTGTAGGTTGCGTGGGAATGGATCGCGCGCCCGCGAAGCTAAATACCGATCCTCCCTGCCTGCCCTTACCGTCGAAGAGCGGAGCACCGTCCCGTGCTCCTTGCTGCTGCACCCTACTATTCATCTCGTGCAGCCCCCCCCCCTCGCACTCCCACCTGTTAGGGTTACCTTGCCCTCCCCACCGCCCAACGCTCTCCCCATGCCTTCCCCCTCTCGCTGCGCTGCCTCGGTGCTCGTGATCGCGTTGCTCCTCCTCCCCGGCTCTTCCCTGCTGCCAGCTCTGCCAGCTCTCCGGGTGCACCCAGCACAGCCGCGCTTGCACCGCTTCGGCGCGCCGCTCTTCTCCTCCAAGCCGCCCGCTGGTCCCGAGCTGCCCGCTGATCCCGAGCCGCCCGCGGATCCCTCCCCAGATCCTTTGCAGGACCCTCTGCAGCTGCCCGGCTCCCGGCCCCTCGCCGTCGGGGACAGCGTCCTGTACAGCGGCGAGCAGCACACCGTCACGTCCGTGAACCGCGGCTGGTGCTCTCTGACGTGCCCCTCCTCCTCCATCGTCAAGTCGGCGCGGCTGTCGCAGCTGTCCACGCCCTCCCCGCCGCCCTCCCCGGCTCCCGGCAGCCTCGTGACGCTGAAGGGCGAGCCGCACGAGGTGCTCGGCTGGAACAGGGGCTGGTTCACGGTGCGCCGGTGCGGGGGCAGCGCGCCGAGCAAGTCCACGACGCGCGCCGTGAAACAAGAGGACTTTGACCCCACGTTCTCGGAGCCCCCCCCCGTCCGAGTGCCGTCCCCCCCTCCCCCCGAGCCCAGACCTGAGCGAGCTTCTCCGAGCGAAGGTCTGGGCCCGAGCGAAGGTCTGGGCCCGAGCGAAGGTCTGGGCTCGAGCGAAGGTCTGGGCTCGAGCGAAGGTCTGGTTCGCCTCGAACCAGGGCGAGCGAGAGACCAGGCCGAGCGAGAGACCAGGNNCCCGCCCCCCCCCTCCCCCCCCCCCCCCTCCCCGTCCCTGCCCCCGCCCCCCCTGCGCAACCTGGACGCGTACCCGTCCCTGCAGTCCTACCCGCGGCACCGCGCCGCGACGTCCTGGATCGTGTTCTCTGACCTGCACGTGTCCACGGAGACTCTCCCCTCCTGCCTGAAAGTGCTCGAGCACCTCATCTCGCTCACCGCGGCCGACCCGGCGGCCACGGGCCTCATGTTCCTGGGCGACTTCTTCCACGCGCGCGGATCGCTCAAGGTGGCGACGCTGCACGAGCTGCTGCCGCTGCTGGCGACGGCGGAGTGCCCCGTGATCCTCCTGCCCGGTGCGTCCCCCATCTATACTTTTACCCCCCTCCCCCCCTTCCCCCCCCCCCCTCACCCTCGATCCCCCCAGGTAACCACGACCAGCTGTCGCTGGACGCGACTGTGCACTCGCTCACGCCCCTCTCGTACGCGTTCTCCGCGTTCCCCGAGCAGTGCCTGCTCGTGACCGAGCCGACCCTCTTCCAGTCCGCGCTCTTCATCCCGCACCTTCGCGACCCCTCCCACCACGACCGCCTGCTCTCCCTGCTCCCCTTCCCCCCCTCCGCCGTCTTCCTGCACGCCGACATCAAGGGCGCGTCCATGAGCTCGGACCTCGTGTCGACCTCCGGCATCAGCCTCGGCGCGTTCCCCGAGGGCACGCCCGTCTACTCCGGCCACTTCCACCTGCCGCACGTCGTGAGGAGGAGCGGGGTGGAGGCCACCTACGTCGGGTCCCCGTACGTGCGAGCGAAGCGAGCGCGAAGAAGAGCCCGAGGGAAGCATCTGCGGCAGAAGCGGGTTTACGTTGGGGGCTGCCGGGGCAGTCTTGGCCTTGGCAGTCCGCTTCTCTTCTGCGGCAGAAGCGGGCAAGCGAGAGGGCTGTCGGGGGGAGACCCCCCGAACCCCCCCGCTCCCTCGCTTCGCTCGGTCGCCCCCCCGCCCGTAAAACCCTTCGCGCGCGCCCCCCAGAGCATGTGCTCGGCTGCACAGCCCCCTCCCCTCCGCCCCCACTAACGCCCATGGTATGCTGCAGGTACCAGACGAGCCTGGGCGAGGCCGGCACCGAGAAGCGGTTCCTGACGCTCGGCAGGGACTTCGGCCTGGAGGGCTCCACCTCTCTGCTCGGCCTGGACGTGCCGCAGTACCACAAGGCGACCGCTGGCGACCTTCTGGGGGGGCGGATGGAACGCCTGCTGGCGGAGGTGCGCGGGGAGAGGCGCGACGTGCTCGCGGTGGACGTGCCCGCCGCCCCCCCGCTCTCGGAGGAGAGCGAGGCGGAGCTGATGAAGGCCGTGCGGGGCTTCAGGAAGGCGGGCGCGAGGGTGAGGATGCGGAGGAAAGGCGGCGGGGGGGGGAAGGCGGAGGAAAGGGGGGAGGGGGTGGATCGGGAGGTGGATCGGGAGGTGCTGTCGCCGATGGACCTGCTCTCCTCGTACCTGGACACCATCAACGCGACCGACGCCGTGCGCACGCTGTCCGCGTCCCTCCTCAGATCCTCTTCCTCCTCCTCCTCCACGACCTCTT
Organism: Tetraparma gracilis; assembly: GCA_030267505.1. Lineage (NCBI taxonomy): Eukaryota > Bolidophyceae > Parmales > Triparmaceae > Tetraparma > Tetraparma gracilis. The sequence goes on along the minus strand of BRYB01002900.1, from coordinate 9,084 downwards.
CCGCCTCTTCGTCGACCACCTCCGTCGCCTTCCACAGCGTGACGCTGTCGGGCTACGCCTCCTTCCAGAAGCCCACGACGTACCGTCTAACGGAGCGGGGCCTCGTGCTCGTTCGCGGGGGCGGCAACGGCTCCGGCAAGACGTCGCTGCTGACGTCGCTGCTGTGGGCCCTGACTGGTGCCGCGGACGCGCGCCCGAGCGGCGGAGCGGCGGCTGGCGGCAAGAGCTTCGTCGTCAACTCCGAGGCCGCGAGCTGCACGGTGAGCGTGGAGGGGCTGCTCGACGGCTCGCCGTTCGAGGTCACCAGGTCCGTGAGCAAGGCCCGGGGCGCCACCAAGCTCGCGTTCAGGAGGGGGGGGGAGGACGTGACGCTGCAGACGCCGACTCTGACTCAGGGATTGATCGACGAGGCGTTCGGCGGGCAGCTCCCGAGGATTCTCGCGCGCTGCGTGTTCGCGAGCTCGCAGTTCGCCTTGAACGGGCTGCTGGAGGCCAGCGATGCAGAATTCAAGAACGACCTCGGCCTGCTGCTGCCGCTGGACCTTTACCAGGCGTGCGGGGTCGCGGCGCGCAAGGGGAAGGCGGCGGAGAAGGAGGAGGCGACGCGTGTTGGAGCCGTGCTCGGGGTGAAGGAGCGGGACGCGGAGAGATCGAGGGGCAGGGTAGCGGCGCTTCGGGAGGAGATGGGGATAGGAGTAGGGGAGGGGGGGGGGGGGGGGCTGGACGAGCTTGCTGCTGAGCTCGCGCAGCTGGACGGTGTTGTGGACGCGCCGGTCGACACGGGCGAGCTAGAGAGGGAGAGGGTCAAGCTCGGCGTTATGGAGGGCCTGGCGGCGGCGGCGGCGGCGGCGGCGGAGGCGGAGGGCTCTGAAGGGCTGAAGGTGGGCGAGGCCTGTCCCAAGTGCGGCCAGATCGTGACGGAGGGCAGGGGGAATCGGGGGGTCGAGGGGGAGGAGGAGGAGGAGGAGGAGGAGGAGAGGAGGAAGAAGGAGGAGCTGGAAAATTTGCGCGCGCGTGTGGAGGCTCTCGAGACGTCTGCTGCTGCCGCATCAAAAGAGGTGCGCGAGCGCCAGCTGACTCGACTGGTGCGGCGGCGGGAGGTCGAGGCGCTCGTTCTTGCTGCACGCTCGAGGGCGGCAAAGACTGAGAGCCTGGCTGGGGATCTTCAGAGGGAGGAGGCGCGCCTGAGTGAACTCGAGAGCGAGATTGAGGAGGCCGGGCGGGCGCTCGCGGCGGCCCAGACGAGGTCGGGAGACCTGGACAAGGTCTCAGGGCTCATGGGCTTCAGGGGCATCCAGGCGTACGTCGTGGAGGACCTCGTGTCGGACCTCGAGGGCATCGCCCAGCGCTTCGTCGAGGACCTGAGCGGCGGGGACATGCGGCTGAGGCTGGAGTGCGCCGACGGGGAGCGGGTGGCCAGGATCGCCGAGGTCGTGAACGAGAGGAGCGACGAGTGGGAGCAGCGGCCGCTCTCGCAGCTGTCGGGCGGGCAGTGGAGGCGGCTCTCGCTGGGGCTCGGGCTGGGGTTCAGGGAGCTCGCGAAGAGAAGGGGGAGGTGGGTGGGGAACCTGCTCGTGCTCGACGAGCCGCTCACGCACCTCGACGGGGAGGGCAAGAGGGAGGTGGGGCGGCTTCTGAGGGGGATGGTTGAGGTTGGGGAGGGGGGGGGGGAGGGGTCGGTGGGAGGGGACGAGTCGGTCGTCGTTATTTTGCAGGACGGAGCCGCTGAAGAGATAGAGATAGAGTTCGACGCTGTCGACGTCGTCGTCAGGAAGGAGGCGGACGGGAGCGAGCTTTCGCGGGGGTGAACAGTGTAATTAGACGCTTTGCAACGTTCTTTTTGAATTAACGAGCCTGAAACACATAACCTACAGCCACCCCTGCCCCGCCCTCTCCCCACCCTCCCCCCCCCCCGACTACATCTGCGCGACGACGCCGAGCTTGAACTCGACGATCTCAAGCAGGGAAGAGCCCGGCGAACTCCATGATGATCCTCCTGCTTGCACCGCACGGGTCGCCGGTGCGGTTGTAGAAGTCGCTCTTGGCGTGCTTGAGGCTGCAGAGGAACGCGCGGCGCTCGGGAGCGCGCTGCTCGAGGAACGACTTCCTCTTCAGGAAGGCGAGGACGGCGGCGGGGTCGGCGTTCCCGGCGGAGAGCGAGTGAGGGAGCAGTGAGGTGCAGCCGACGAAGGCATGGTTGCCCGCTGTGGAGACTCCGATGGAAGTCACGTGCGAGAGGTCGCAGTCGACGGTGGTCATGCCGGTGCAGTGGTAGAAGCACGCCCCGGGGATCACCGTCATGGAGGCAGGCCACCCCTTCATCGACTGCAGCAAGCGGCAGAGGGTGAAGCAGGCCTCGCCCATCTCATCGCAGCCCAAGCCCTCAATTGTGCGCAGGCCCTTGCACATGTAGAAGGCGCATTTGCCGATCTTCCTCACGTCTTCCATGCCCACAAGGGTGATGAGGCCGGACCGCTCGAACGCCCAGTGTCCGACGGTCGTCACGGCCGAGCCCTCAAGGAAGCTGAGGTTGGTGAGGCCCTTGCAGTTGCGGAACGCGCCCGTCTCGATCTTCACGAGTCCAACGGCGACGGTCACATGGTCCTGAAACTCATTCACATCGTTGTCCTGAAACTCATTCACATTGCCCGTGTACACGACGGCCTTCGACATCTCAGAAGCAGGGAGGGCGGGGAGCCGAGGGGGTCGACGCAATTGAGGGGGAGGCGAGCCGCGGCACTCAGAGGTGGGTATGGGGTGCGAGGTAGCGTGCACGCAGGGGCGAGGTCTGGTGTGCCTGGGGTGAGACGGTGTGGAGCCGAAGGAGGAGCAAGGGAGGGGGGAGGGAGGTGAAATGCTCGGGCACCAGCACTTCAATCAGACACCCGTCCGCAACATCCCCCCCCCCCTACCCCCTTCCCCGCGCCCCTCGCCACCCCCTTCTCGCTCCTCCTTCCCGTCCTCCCGCTCCCCGCCCCCCCAACTCAAAAGCCCCGCTCCGACAAACTCGACCTCCTTCTCGGCAGCTCCTACCACACACCTCTCAAGCAAATGGCCACTCTCAATGACCACCTGCTCGAGCAGATGCTAGCGATGTCGGTCTCCCCTGCCCCCGGCGCGCCGACCACCCCTGCCCGCTCCTACGGCAGCTCCCCGTTCTCGTCCCCGCCCCCGCCCTCGCCTCCTGCTGTCTCCTCCTCCCCTTACAACAGCGCTCCCCCGCCGCCGCCCTCCCCTTCCCCTTCCTCCACACCCCAGCTACCCATCGACGCGCACCAGGCGCACATCTTGCACACCATCTCCTCCTCCAGGGTGTCGATCATCGAGGGCGAGACCGGGTGCGGCAAGTCGTCCCGCGTGCCGCTGATGCTGCTGCGCTCCGTGCCGGGCTGCCGCATGTTCATCTCCCAGCCGCGGCGCATCGCGGCGAGCTCGCTCAAAGACCGCGTGTGCTCGACCGACCCGGACCTGGCGCGCTTCTTCGGGCTGAGGCTCGGCCACGGCCACCGCTCCGAGACGCCCTCCACCCGCGTCTGGTTCTGTACGACGGGCTACCTGGTGCGGCTGCTCGCGCACCACCCGGACGCGTTCCGGAGCCACACGCACCTCGTCATCGACGAGGTGCACGAGCGCTCCGTCGACACGGACATCCTCTGCCTGCTCACGCGCCGGCTCCTCCACACCAACCCGCGCATCAAGCTCGTGCTGATGAGCGCCACGCTCTCGTCGGCGCTCTACCAGTCGTACTTCCAGGTGGAGATGCCGCCGGTGCAGGTCAAGGTGCGGCTGCACCCCATCGAGATCGCGTTCGCGGACGAGTTCGACCGGGGGGGGGGGCTCGTCAGCCTCATGGACCAGCACGGCGGCCGCCAGGGCGGCGCGGGGACGCCTGCGACCGACAACCGCGTGCGCAAGGAGCAGTGAGTCGCGAGAGCGAAGCGGGCGCGAAAAGGAGCCGGGAAGAGCGCCCAACTATCTTCTCCTCTAGCGCGAGCGGGGCGCCAACAAGCCGACTGAGCGGGCGCGGACGCCAACAACCCCCTTCTCTTGCGCGTGCCGAGTGGGCGGGAGGAGTGGGCGTGGGCGCAAACAATCTCCTTCTTTTGCTTTCGCTACGCGCTCGCGCGGCGCACAACCCTTCAGTATTTCTTTCGCCCCCCCCCAACCCCCCCCCACCCACCCTCCCACCCACCCACCCACCCAGGTACAAGCTGGCGCTGCGCCTGATCCGCACGTGCGCCAACCCCCGCTCCGCCGTGCTGGTGTTCGTGCCCGGCATGGCTGACATCGTGGAGCTCATGGACACGTTCGAGAAGGAGCAGGGCTCGGACAGCCGCAACTTCACGCTGTTGCCGATCCACGGGGACATCCCGTTCGATGACCAGCTGCGCGCGTTCCAGCCGCCGGAGCCGGGGGAGATCAAGGTCGTCATCGCGACCAACGCCGCCGAGAGCGGCATCACCCTCCCCGACGTCGACACCGTGGTCGACTTCGGCCTGTCCAAGCAGATCGACTACAACCCCTCCACGCACCGCTGCATCCTCACGCCCGTCTGGATCTCCAAGGCGTCGGCGAAGCAGCGCGCGGGCCGCACGGGCAGGGTCCGGCCGGGGAAGGTGTGAGTGCACGCGAAGAGCGAGCGGCGTCTCCGCTTGCGGCGGAAGCGGGCTGCTTGGCATGCCAAGCGAGCGCAAAGAAGGCGTGTCCTTCCGCGGCGGAAGCGGGCGAGCGAGCTCAACGAAGGCAGGAGAAAGCTCGCGCAAAGAAGTCGCATCCTTTTGTGCCGGAAGCGGGCTGCTGGGCATGCCAAGCGAGCGCAAAGAAGGCGTGTCCTTCTGCGGCAGAAGCGGGCGAGCGAGCTCAAGGAAGGCAGAAGAAGGCTCGCGCAAAGAAGGCGCATCCGTATGTGCCGGAAGCGGGCTGGTTCGCTCGGCGTGTCAAAATCCCTCCCCCCCCTCACCCATCCCCTCGTCCCCGCCCCCCACCCCCCAGGTACCGCCTCTACACGGAAGCGCACTTCCATGGCATGGACGAGACGGACCGCGGGGAGATCCTGAGGACGCCGCTGGACTCGGTCATCCTGAACCTGAAGGAGATGCTGCCGTCGTCCGCCATCGAGCCCATCCTCGAGGAGACCATCGAGCCGCCGTCCACGCTCAACATCGAGTCGTCCTTCGCGTCGCTCCACAAGAACCACCTGCTTTCGTCCGTGGAGGACGACGAGGCGTGCGAGCTCACTGAGATGGGGCGCTTCGTGACGCAGATGGGCATGGACATTTCCGTCGGGAGGTTCCTGGGCATGTGCTGCGCGTTCGGGGTCGTGAACGAGGCGCTGTGCGTGCTGCTGCGCGAGCGCAGCGCGGGCGAAGCGCGTGCGCAAACCTAGAGGCAGGGGCGCACCAACGACCAACCCAAACAACCGACGCGAGTGCCAACCTCATTCTCTTTTCCGCTCGCGTCTTCTTTTGCGCTCACTTCGCCCGCGCCATCTTTTGCGCTCGCGCCTTCTTTTGCGCTCGCTTCGCTCGCCCAAATCTCACCCCCCTTTCGCTAGGTACGTGGCGGCCGTGCTGTCCGCGCCCAAGCTGCCCTGGCGCATCGCCAACCCGCTGATCCAAGAGGGGGCTGTGTTCAACGCGATCTCGCGGGACACGTACCTCGCGAAGGAGCGCTTCGACCTCGGCACCCGCTCGGACGTGCTGCAGGTCGTCAACCTCATGCTCGCGTACGAGCGGCAGGATGACGAGGGGACGGGCAAGGGGAGCGGAACGAAGGACGCCAAGGCGGAGCCCAAGGTGGAGCCCACGGTGGAGCCCACGGTGGAGCTCAAGGTGCGTCAAAGGATGCGAGCGCAGACGAACACCTCCTTATACCGACACTGCCCACAGCCAGCCCTTCCTTCGCGCCCGCGAGCGCTCGCTTCGTTCGCTGTTAGGGTTGCGCTCGCTTCGCTCGTGCTCGCGCCGCCGCCAGCCTGCATTTCTTCCGCGTTCACTTCGCTCGCGCAAAGAAAGGGCTGGCTGTGGGCGCTCGCTTCGCTCGTGCTCGCGCCGCCTCCAGCCCGCCTTTCTTTCGCGCTAACACAACCCGCTCGCTCGCTCTCGCAGGCGGAGCCCGAGGTCCTGCTCTCCACCAACCAGATCCGCTTCTCGGACATCAGCGAGCAGGTGACCGAGGAGGAGCTGGAGGAGGAGTTCGCTGAGATGGGCGCGGTGCGCTGCGTGTACATCGCCATGGACAAGAAGACGAAGCGGTCCTTGGGCTTCGGGTTCGTCACGTTCGAGCGCGACGAGGACGCGCAGCGGGCCATGGAGGAGCTGCAGGGGCACGAGCTGGGGCAGTTCGACAAGGCCACCCTCAACCTGGAGTGGGCTAAGAAGGAGAAGAAGGTGGAGAAGGCGCCTTCGGGAGCGAAGGAAGCGCTGGGGCTGGATCTTCAGAGGAGAGGGCTGACAGACACCCAGGCCAAGCGTATTGTCGAGAGCCTCCCGGTCACCACGAGTGAGCTCGGGAAGGTCACCGGCTTCTCTCCGGAGACGAAAGGCGGCGTGAAAATGGCCAAGAAGTTCGGTGCAGCCATCTTGAAGATCTGTCAGGAGCACAAGGTGAAGTGGGGGGCTGGGGGGGCGGAGGAGAAGAAGGAGGGAGGAGATGCTGGTGGGGCTGGTGGGGGGGGCGAGGGGCAGCGGGAGCAGACGGCGTTCTCCTTCTGCCGCGACAACTCGGTGGCGTTCGGGCGCTTCAAGCCGCTCATGGGCACCGTGAAGTCGCTCAGGGAGAGGCTCGCGGGCGTTCTCGACCTCAAGGGGCGCGGGGACGCGCTCCGCGTCAAAGACAAGCAGGTGTGTCGCGCGAGCGAAGCGAGCGCAAAAGGAAGGCGCGAGCGAAGCTAGCACAAAAGAAGGCGCTAGCAAGCGAGCACAAAAGAAGGCGCTAGCGAAGCGAGTGCAAAAGAAGGCGCGAGCGAAGCAAGCACAAAAGAAGGCGCGAGCGAAGCGAGCACAAAAGAAGGAGGTTGGCGCTTCGCACTCACGCCGGTTGTTGGCGCGCTCGCGTTGGTTGCTGGCGCCCCGCGCTCGCGTTGGTTGCTGGCGCCCCGCGCTCGCGTCGGTTACTGGCGCTCACGTCGGTTGTTGGCGCTCACGTCGGTTGTTGCTCTTTCTGGTGCTCCTTCTGCGCGCCTGCGTTTCCTCTTGATTCGCTTCTGCGCTCGCCCCCCTCACCCCCCCCCCCCCCCCCCCTCATCCCACCCCCCACCCGCCGCCACCTCAGCTCCAACCCAACAAGGCCGCGATCTTGAAGGTGTGCATGACGTGGTCGTTCGCGGACCAGCTCATGGTGTGCAACGTGAAGCAGCACGCGGCTGAGAAGGCTCTGGCGTGCTCCGGGACCGCGGACGACCCGAACGAGTACGCGCTGCCGCTCGTGTCCCAGGCCGGCACCGTGTCGACGAGGTCGCTTGAGTCGCTCCTGGGCTTCGACCTGAAGTGGCGGCTGGAGCAGAGCCAGAAGACGCACTTCCTGGCCGCGAGCTGGGACGTGAACCGGGAGATCCTGCTCGACGGGCTCAGGAACCTCAGGAGGCTGCTGCAGGACGCCGGCGTGGGCGTCATGCTGTGCATGTACGAGATCGACGACGCGGCGGCAGACGCTGGGGCGGCGGAGGGCTTCGACCCGTACGCGTACGGGGAGGACGAGGACGAGGACTACGACGGCGAGTACAGGAACCCGTACGAGCAGCAGGAGTACATCGAGGGCTGCCAGGTCGCGTACGGCGAGACCGTGGAGCTGCCGCGCTCGCTCAAGGAGCTGGTGTCCGGGTCGCCGCCCGAGTTCGCGGACGGCTACCTCGTACACGAGCTGGCCTCGGACAAGCGCAGCCGCAAGAACGCGAAGAGCGGCGTCGCCGCCATCAAGGGGGCGGTGACAGCCCTCGTCACCTGCACGCGCGGGCCGCCGTCGGTGAGCGTCGTGCTGAGGACGGGGGGGGGGGGAGGGGGGGTGCAGGTGAGCGCGCACGCGCTCAACGAGTGCTTCCCGGAGGGGGTGGGGATGGTTTTCAGCGAGCAGGTTCTGGATGAGAGCAACGTGCTCGTCATTACGAGGGGGGAGGGCGACGACGACGACGGGGACGACGACAAAGACGTGGAGGCGGGTACGAGCGCGCGAAGCGGAGCGGAGCGAAGGGAAGCGCGTAAGCGAAGGGAGCGCAGAAGGGGGCTTCTACTGCGTCCTGCAGGACTCGCGTATCGAACATCGCGCAGAAGGTGCTTCAACTGCGGGCCTTGTTTTTGAGGGCTCGCGCGTCGAACATCGCGCACCCCCCTCACCCCTCTCTTCGCGCAGGTATGTGCGAGGTGCCCAGGTGCGCGAGGTTCCTGACGGCTCTGTGCCAGGGCAGGAGAAAGGACTACTGCGTCATCACGGGCGGGGAGGGGGCGCAGGAGAAGTGGAGCATCGGCATCAAGCCGCCCGGCTGGCACTTCCTGGACCAGAGGGAGAACTCGTTCCTGCCCGACAACTCCACCGTGGCCGCGACGTAGGTCGCGAGCGCACAACCGGCAACGACGAAACGCTGCAGCCGCTTACCCTCCTCCCCCGCCGCCGCCCACAGCTACGTGCTCAGTGCGGCCGCCAAGGTGTTCGCGATCGCCGGCAACCGGCTCGACCTGTCCAACGGCATGTCCAAGGCCGACCTGCTCACGGTGCTGCCCGCGGGGGACTTCCTCGGCAAGGCGCTGCTCACCGGCGGGCTCGACGACATGTTCGAGTTCAGCCTGCACGTCGACAAGAGCGGGGGGCAGGCGTGGCAGAAGGAGAGCCAGGCCTTTTGCGCCGCGACCGAGAGCGCGCTCGACAGCTTGACGTGCGAGGAGGAGAACGTGAGGTGGCTGTGCCGCATCTTCGGCGTGGAGGTGTGGCCGGACCTCGCGGAGAACGTGTGCGTGCGGGGGGAGGGGGCTGGGGGAGTGGAGGACGACTTTGAGGAGGAGGTCGTGTTCGTGGGCAAGGGGGGTTAGGGGTGTGGGGGGAGGGGAGGAGGGGAGGAGGGAGGGGGGGGGGGGCTTTTGGGGGCGCCTGCGG